>JASAND010006986.1:0-13354 GCA_030248195.1 Trissonchulus latispiculum
TTTTTTCAAAATTCTTGGGTGAAACCCGTTTGACTAGAAGTGCTGAAAAAATTATTCACAAGCAAAAATACAAACGGATTTACCTCTAGGTACCCCACAAAAAACACAAGTTATATACGTATAATGGAAATTAGTGCGATACCGGCTACAAAAATCACAATAGAATTGCTAAATAGAGCAAACTCACTCAGGACCTAAAAATAAGGGGGTTAAGCAAAAATAACCTAAAATAAAGGGGGTTATACAAATATAACCTGAAAATAAGCACAATTTGACAAATTATCACAAATACACAAGGCAAAATACCAGGTATCGCAATAAAATGACAAATTAACGAAAATTAAGTTATTTTTGATATTACAAAAAATTTGATGTTATTTCCTACCTCAAATCCCAAGAAAAATGCCCTAAACTAGCTCACCTAAAGATATAAACATTATTTGTAGCCTAAAATTGGTATTGGGTCAAACCCAAACGCATACACAATTATACGTATAAAAACACACAAACACCTAGAGAAAAAATTTTAAAAATTTTGACCCTAGGGGGGGTAAAAATACGTACGTATAAAAAAATATAGAAAAACTGTGCGAGAGAAAAAGGAAAAAGGGATACAAAGAAAAAACAATCGAAGAAAAAAAGTCCGACGGGCCTTAGACAACCCTGAGCTCCTGGCAGCCTAATGTAGCGGTACCAGAGTGAAACTAGCCTAACACAAAAGTACCGTTACCCCGCGAGGGCAACTCAAGCGAGGAGACCGTGGCACAAGTGAATAACACACCAACCGCGCAGGAGCCGGCCGGGGAAGCCTCGCCAAATATAGACCTAGTGAGTGGGTGACACCCGCTCACCTCAGAAATAATACTAAACTAACCTAGGAGCTCAGTAATGACCAACCAAAAGTACACACCTAGTGAAGATATTTAATAAAGTAACAACAATAATATGGAAATATAGCAGATATAGAAATAACTAGTATGTAAATTTAGGGGGGCCAAGCCCAACTAACATACAAACAGTTATACTAATAGAAAGAACTTACACACACAGACTCACCAGCAGAATTTATATGGGCGAAGCCCCGCTAACGTACCAATACAAAGGCCCACTGACAAAGTACAGGGGGAGAAAACTGTACAGGAGATAGGGAGAGAATAGAGAGAGATAGACGACTGTACTATACAAGGGAAAACCCACAACTGAAAGGGGGAGGAGTTTGACGGAGAAACCCCCTCCCAAGAGAAGCGCCCTCTAGCTGGGGTGTCCCAATCATGTAGCTCCAAGGGGGGACCCCACCCAATCCAAACCTAGCCTATAGGTGGAGCTACATGACACGTGAAGGAATGCTTGCTGACTAGGCAAGCCAACTAGTAGCTAAGTAGATTGATTTCGTAATAACTGTAATAACGAAAAGGTTGACCATTAGTCAGCCTCTTGCGTTACAAATACGTATGGAGACAAAGCCATGATTCTATCCAAAACATGGGAAACGTTGAATGCTTTGCAAAGTATTAAAGATAACTTATCTAATTTTGAGAAGTTTATTGACGAAGTAAGGGCACTATCCGCGACACTACAACGAATGGGAGATAATCCATTTTTTGTTTATTTTGGAGCTGAGTCTGAGAATTCACGTTTATATCGAATGATTCCCAGTAGTTACTGCTTGATCCGTTTCATTCATCTCCGCCGCCAGGGAACCAGAGAATGACAACGGGTTGCAACCAAGTTTCAACAAGGAATCCTTTGAATACATTTTAGCGGATAGGAGTTGTTGGGGTAACGACAAGTTGCAGCAGTCACTGCAAGACCAAGGGAACTCCTTGTTTTTGAGGTTCTTGAACAGTCCAGGAGGTAATTGATTAGTCAAAATGGCATTGATACACTTAGAACACCACCATTGTTGGCAGGTATCACATAGGAGGTCCTCTGTCGTAGTTAAGGTGCTGGTATCGCTTTGTGTAAATTTGACCCTATAGGCTTTATTTCTTTATGAAAGTGGATGAAACTTTCCAAATATACTATTTCGGTGCTCTTTAACATTCTGGGACCAGTCCCGCATTTTTAGGTGCAAAGATAAGAAATTTTTGGTTTTTGCCATTATTCTCTCAGTACATAGTCGAGACACCGGATTGGTTGGTATGGCTGGATAGAGGGCACAGAAATGAACATTTTTGCTTTTACAACTTTTGAACTATCTCTAGTGGTTAAGTCAGTATAAGCAAAAAACGATTTTTGGGGTCCAAAAATGGCCGTTTTCGAGAAAATCAGTTTTTTCAAAATTACTGCCAAATCATATGGACAATTTCGGTTTACTTATACTCGATCGATACACAGTCTCATTGCACATTTTATCAATGCCTATTAGCCGGAGTTTGTTGCTCTAAGCTAGAGATTTGGCAGAAAAACGATTTTGGCAAAACTGCTATTATTTTGTTTTGAACATCGATTTCTCAAAAACTACCCAATCGATTGGCGTGATTTTTGGCAGGATGAGAATTCGCACTATTGCGGAGGGACATTTTTCTTTGTTTGAGCTAAAACATCTCCAGTTTCGAAAAAACGCAATGCAAAGTTGCGAAATTTCGTGTCACCGCACATTTAGTGGATTTTCTTGACCGTTAAGACCTGCTGAGCCAAATCCAAAAAAATGTCCCTCGGCCCACATGTCCTTTGGAGAACAGCACATGAAAAAGTTTCGGCCGATTCCACAGTTTTGAGAAATCGATGTTCAAAAATTTTTGGCCTGTATTCTGCCTGTAAGATGTTAGTATGTCAGTCAATTTTTGCTATTTTTTGCCAATTTTGCTAGTTTCGTACTTTTATGAGAATCTACATATTATAAGCTTTAAAATGATGTATAAAGCTCTTTCCAACTCGCAAAATTGCGAAAGTTATAGCGTTTCAAAATATACCCACAAAAGCACTGCACAAAGGGATACCAGCACCTTAAATGACAGTTTTTGCAGGGTGAATTTTCGCCTATGAGGAATAATGCTGCCTGAGGCAGGCAGAGTAGCAGTATAGTGGCAGTTGTGTTCGCTCTGCTACCAAACAATTGTAGCATCTAGCCAGAGTGATAAAAACGAACACAGCTTTATCAAACTCATAATCAAAACTGGAGACAAAAGTAATGAAATAGGTTCTCTCTTTATAACAGTTATAGTCAAAGATAATATCTTCATTTCCGTTTCTTTTTATTTTATTCATTTTTACAGCTGACCTTGGGCTAAATGTACCTTTGAATCACAAGGAAGTGTTTTTGCCAGCAAGTTGACAGTTGACAGTTGTTTGTCTCCTGCAACTTGAACTGCGTGAAAGACTTGTCATAGAACTTCTCTCTTATGCCAGAAATTTGTGCAACCGAATTCACCAACCCTCTCACCTCGATAGATCCATGATTGCAAGTTGCCATTAAGAAGAAGACGTCAGGCGGCCGTGATTTGATTGTGTTCGGCGATACAGCAGAGCGCTAAGCACTTTCCCCACTCGAAGAAGGAGTAGGTTGCGAGCATACACTAACATAAGGTCGGATGCTGGGGGGCTTGTACCTGGAAAATTTTGAGGGGGCTTGTACCTTGAACCAAAATTTTCGAGGGGGCTTGTACCATATCCATAAATTAACATTAATTGTTATATAAATTAGAAATTTTTACTAAATTTGCATCAAAAATATCAACTTTTAGGAAAATTTCAAAATTTCGATCGATTTTCCTGAAAAATTCGGAACGTACGGTTACAAATTACGGCGAAGCCGGAAATTTTTTGAAATTTTGGTGCGAAAATCTAACTTTCTTGCCATTTCTGCTTACCCCTTGCCCCTGACGGCGATAGGGCTTGTACCTTGTCCGGGCTGGGGGGGAGCTTGGACCCCCCATACCCCCGTGTTAACCTATGGTTGCGAGTGTCGTCGTAGGACCAGGGATTTGAAACCGTTTCCTCTAGTCCTTTTGTCGAGGACCGACAAAAGGTTTGAAAATGGTTCGCTTTCCCACAAGCATCAAGCTTGTTACTTCAGTTGCCAGGAGTCAGCGCTGTGTATGAGAGTTGTTGAAGCCGCAAACAAGCTGAAGAGCAAAATGGTAGTTTTTGCGTCCACCTAAGTTGTAATCGATTAGCCCCAGTACTTATTGTACGGTGGTAACGAAATAGGTCAGCTGTTGCAGTTGTAGAATTTCCCAAGGCAAACTACGCCAGGGTGAATTTTGAATCTCTGAAAACTTACACCGATGCCAAGTTTTGCACCAATGTACTATACAATGCAGATTTCAGTTTCTAAATCAATGTTTGTTCAAACTACATCGACAAATTAAGCTTTAAAGATGGAATGTGATTACTTGGTATGAATATTCAATGTAGTTCGACACATAAATGGAGCAGCATAAACCCAGCAGAAAATAACGAATTTCTTTCTTTTACCTTAATTCATTAATTCAAGACCTGCAAATATGTTAGCAAATAACACTACTTGTTTAATTAGGTGATAAATTTGATATTTGCGAACCTATCACCTGAAGACTGCTCATCTTTTAAATTTTCAGACAGTGAAAGGAGTTGACAGGTCCATTAGAGCCACACGGTATTTCAAAATGTTTGGAATTTTATCGACTGCAAATGCTTGGGCCGTGGTTCATCTCATTGTGTTTGGTGGAAGGTTTCACTGGACCTACAACAAATATGACAGAGTTGGACATTTAGTGCCTTGGCTAATTGTACGTAAATCTTAGAGTGCTTATTCTTTAACTTAACTTCGGGGGATCTCATCCGAATTGTAGTGTCTAACCCAAAAAGCAACGTTCTGTTCGCCGCCAATTAGCAGTCATTTAGATCAGCGTTACTCTATGAAATTAGGACATCAAGCTCAATTAGGAAATTAAAAGTATTACCCTAATTTGTTTTAGTATCATTACACAGACTTGCATAGCACTATTAATTAAGGTAAAGCTCTGAAGCTATGATTTTCAGAGATTTTAGACTTTAGACTCTTAGCCATGGAAGTTGGATCCAGAACGTCAAGATTGTTTTCAGGTGCGAGTCGCGTAGCCTTAAGGGGGGGGGGGAGTGCTACTAAAGGTTTGCCCCGACTTTGTCCGATTGGCCTACTTTTTGGCGAAGATATAGATCATGGATGTGGTCAAAAAAATATCGGGTACTGAGATCCCAGCTGCCTTCCAGCCATGTGCAGCCGTCGGGTTTATGTGCCCTACCCCCCGTTTTTCACAACTACCAACATAATTAATTAAAAATCTCTGCTGGATGCAAGACCACAGCTTCAAAGTTGCCATTTGCAAATATGATTTGGCACATGTGCCCCTATCTGCCAAAAGATACTAGACGTCTGTATCTTATCTGCATCTCTGGAAATTACTCTTCAAAGTTGAAGTTTCTTCCAAAATTTAAAAATTTTTGGCTAACGAAAGGAAAATTTTATTACTGGTGCGAGCTATAAGGCTGTAATTTGGCACAAAAGGAGGCCCTATAGGAGTACTCATTTGTGCCAAATGGCAAGAAATTCTGCCGCGTGAAAAAATTTTATGTCAACTTTAATCTTCAAAAATTGCCAAAATCGCCTTTTTTGGGCAATGGCACCCCAGAAATCGAAAAAATCAAATTTTTTTAAATTAAAATTTTTTGAGATATTTGAACTCAGCATGGTCTAAAACACATCCACAAACGATTTCAGCTCGATTAGTGAAGGTTTGCGACTTCTATGGCTTCAGAAAGCCTCTACACAGGATCCGACAAACTGAAAATGGCGATTTTGGCAATTTTTGAAGATTAAAGTTGACATAAAAAAATTTTCACGCGGCAGAATTTCTTGCCATTTGACACAAATGAGTACTCCTATAGGGCCTCCTTTTGTGCCAAATTACAGCCTTATAGCTCGCACCAGTAATAAACTTTTCCTTTCGTTAGCCAAAAATTTTTAAATTTTGGCCGAAACTTCAACTTTGAAGAGTAATTCCCAGAGATGCAGATAAGATACAGACGTCTAGTATTTTTCTGCAGATCGGGGAACATGTACCAAACCATATTTGCAAATGGCAGCTTTGAAGCTAGGGTGTTGCACCCAGCAGAAATTTTTAATTAATTATGTTGGTAGTGGTGAGAAACGGGGGGTCGGGCAAATAAACCCGACGGCTGCACATGGCTGGAAGGCAGATAAGATCTCAGTACTAGTAAAATTTTTTTGACCACACCCATGCTCTACATCTTCGCCAAAAAGTAGGCTAATCGGACAAAGTCGGGGCAAGTCGATTTTAGTAGCCTCCCCCCTTTAAACAACGGGACCCGACTGTAAGGAAAAAATGTAAGGGGCTAACCTGACGCATGTCCTGTAATGACACACACTAAATTAACAACTTTTGAAAGTTATACAGATTTGTATTGTCCTTTCAAATGTTCTTCAAGATCGCACCAATAGCATTGTGCCCGATTATAAGATATATTAATATATCTTATATATATTAATATTATATAGTATATATGTCGCATGAAGATTGAAAAACCATGCACTTGCGCAAATGCATGATTATCCCATGCACTTGCTTAAGTGCATGGGTCGTTGTATGAATTTAAGCAAATTCATATGCACTTGCTAAAATTCATACGACGTTTTACGAATTTGCGCAAATGCATATGCACTTACGAAAATCCATAAAACGTCCTATGAAATTACTCAAATTCATTGGCACTTATACAGTAAACGGATACTTTTCTATATTTGACAGAAATTTAAATTACTTTACCTTTCTTTAGCTCAGCGTATACATGCATACATAGTAAGTTACAACTGTAGCTTTCACAGATATTATCCATATCCAAAAATCCATATCCATTTAAAAATTATAAAAACGTTAGATTTTCAAAATCTTTAATTTTAACAGTATTTGTTTAACTTTCGTGACTTATCTAAGTTTGCATTAGTTCATTGTACATGCTAAAATTAAGAATTAGCTTGAGCTAATAAATGATTTTAAAATAAATATTTTTAGTTTTAACACAAAGAACTGGAACAAAATTTTAATTTTATTTTTTGAGAATAGGTCAGAATCCTATCCCCTTTATTTCAGATAATTTCTTTTCTATCACCTTTATTTCAACCTTTAAATACAACTTAACACACATATGACCCCAATTTATAAACTGAACAAATATAGAAAAGTATCCGTTTACTGTATAAGTGCCAATGAATTTGAGTAATTTCATAAGGCGTTTTATGGATTTTAGTAAGTGCATATGCATTTGCGCAAATTCATAAACCGTCGTATGAATTTTAGCAAATGCATATGAATTTGCTTAAATTCATAAAACGTCGTATGAATTTGATTAAGTGCATGGGACGTTTATGAATTTGCGCAAGTGCATAAACGACCCATGCACTTAAGGTGGTGATTCCCTTTGGTCACATAAAGTTTGCACCATTATAACTCATTCATTACTTGGAGTTAAGAAGCCATTTTTATATCAAAAGGTAGCTTGACATTTTCTCTTTTTAATGCATGCCACGAAACTATATAATGTTGCTTTTCTAAAATATTTTTAACACATTTTAGAAGAAGTATAATCTTCCAGAATTTTTGCAGACTCAAGTAAATTTTTTCGCGAGACATCGGTTATATCATTCGATACCTCCATCAAATAACTGGGGACGATTTTTTATGTATTGTGAAATCGCTCTTCGTTATAGAGAAATAAGCTGAAATGTGTGCGTAACCTGTATTTTGCCTACTTTTTCCATTTTTGTCAAGCGATTACTTTAGCTAGAAAGCACCAATCGGGGCAACTAAAAAATCGTCCCTGGGTATATTTGTGCAGAACACATTTGTTCAGTAGCAGCCCTCCAGCTTGCATTGTGAATGCTCCACAATCTTTGAAAACAAATTGGTCGTGTTTTTGAAAAAGCTACATTTTAAATGATAGCAGCCTACAGGATAGCAGCTGGAAGACGATCATGCGTCGGATAATTTGTCCTTGTGAGACCTTCAGATCGACGCCCTTGGTTTGATTTTACGGCTTGCGTAGTTCAAGAAATGTTGGATTATTTTATTTCAGCAAAGATGACAAGTTTTCGACGCCAAAACAAGAAAATCGGCTATATCTCACGGTAGAGAAAAGCTAGTAACTTGCTTTAAAAAGCAAAAATGTGAAGCTCATTGAGATCTTTCGAACGAATATAGTCATATCTGTATAGCAGCTGCGAAACGTTCAGAAATTGGGAAAAACCACTCTGACCGGAAATCTCGAATTTTTGAATCGGGATTGCGCGGAGGGTGTTAGAACGCTAAAACAACGTATTTCGGAAAGTTTCATCAAATTTCGTCTTGATTTACGCCACCAAATAACAATATGTGCCCAAAAGGAATCACCACCTTAAGCAAGTGCATGGGATAATCATGCATTTGCGCAAGTGCATGGTTTTTCAATCATCATACGACATATATATTAATTGTGTCTAGTTGTTAAGGGAGCGTCGACCATCTCAGCTTTGGCAACCGTACTGGACGATTCACTTTTATCAGAATGTTTCTTCAAATATCCTATGTTTGCTATTGGAAGTTTTTTAATAGCAATCTCGGTTCATGTTCGCATAATGGTATCATTTTATTGACATTTTTGAGTGCCACGCATGTAGTCTTTTTGTCGAGTCAAGTGTTTTCTGCATGCCAACAAAGACTATTAATATTTAGTATTAGTATTGGTGTTTTACTGAAGTCTTACCAAAAAATCTTGGAACCGAACTGATTGCCTGTCCTACTCCTGCCTTAACCTTTGAAGCTACTCTATATAAAGTATATAGTTTTAGAAACCTCAGGAGAAGGAGAATTAAATCCGGTATACGACAGGTCGGTCATCCGATACTAAATATAGTATATTGGTCTTGGGCTCAAACCGCTTGCGAAAATCGGGTCACATCCGTCCCATGTCCGGTAACCGTATGTCTAGATTGCACAAACTGTACAGCAAGATGGGTTGGTCATGCAGTTTCATAGATTAGATTTTTAGATTCCTGAGGTCGAAATTAGTAAGCTTACAAAAAGTAGTCCAGTTTGGATTGGACCAAAATTGTGTGATCTATGGTCGTATCTGGTTCAAAAAACGGAAAAATGGTTTTTCCTGCCTGGTGCTCGTAATCGCGGATAAAACATGTTCGGTTTAGGCAACGAATGTTTGGGAGGCTACTTTCATTTTCCGGTATCAAAGCAATCGAATATCTGGTCCATTTCCGGTTCTGAGCTTAGAAATTGCAATGTTGTGGGCTGTTGTCTCAGTATCGGACTGGTTCGGAAGTCAAATTATTGTATTAAGATATTGTCTGGTCTATCTCTAGCAAGCATCACCCTCAATTTACTTTATATCTGCAGTATGATTGTACGAGATTATATTTTCTGGATAGATAATTTTGAAAGCCAAATCTTATTCATAGAAGAAGACTAGCTAAGTTGTTGGGCAAAAACTTTTAGACATGTGTAACAAAAGAAATAACAACATTTTCTGGAAAGTTTTCTGCTAGGTTGTTTTGTATATTCCCGCAAATGCTCCCTCTTGAAATGAAATGGCCCCTTTGCGGTTAGCATCACAAAATTTATAGGATAAAACTTACAGGTTAGCTTAGGTAAAATTTGTGGTAAAACGAAACGTTTCAGCAAGAAATATATACGGTTAAAAGTGGGGACTCCCCACAGTGGAAACTATCCACTGACAGACTACGGTATCCTGCATGATCGTCGGGCCCGAACACTAGCGCTAGATAACACTAGCGCGTCTTGCCAGTGTACTGAACAGTGTTGGTCTGTCAGTCAAGTATTGTCCATATTTGTACTCCTACCGAGAGAGAGCTCTCTGCGGCATGTCTGCCTAAGCACAGCACACACATTTTGCCGTATAGTTTTTGTAACCTAGATATCCTGTTACCGGAAATGGACCGGATATGACCCGATTTTCGGAAATGTTTCCGGCCAAGCCCCAACATACTAGACTATGAATTAATTAGCATTTTCTTTCCGAATCTGAAGCGTTTTTATCGATTCCGGTCACCGATACAGACCGGATATGATGATTTTACCAGATTCTCCTCCTTCCAAGGATTCTAAAAATGTATACTTTATATAGACTAACTTCAAAGCTTAAGGGGGGTCCATTTTTGGCCGATTTTTCGACCGTCTCCGATTTTGCTCATTTTCACATATTTTGTTGTCCGATTGATATATTTTAACGAGTTTTTGAGATGAAGGTCGGATTTCTTACGGTTAGCGAGTAATTTCAACTTAAAGTTGATTATCAGCATGTGTTAAACATAGGAAACAGAAAAAGTGGTGATTTTTTCGTGCGCCAGAGAAATCTCGCCAGCGACGAAACGGAGCACTTCAACGTCCATCTTAAATTATAAATACGATCTCGAAGGGTAATTTGTAGGAAGCAGAATTTTAATTTAGGCCTTCAAAAAATTTGATCAATTTTTTAAATTTGCGAGCACTGAGCAGCCAAATTTGACTGCTTTGCAATGTTAAAATTGGGGGTCAGCATCTTTGATGACATATTCTGAAAGCTGTAAGGCCTAATTAAAAATTCTACTTCCTACATATCACAGCTTATGACAAGACATTTCGAATGATACCAATTAATCCTGGCTAGCTCTGCCCGATTTTGAGATTTCTCTGGCGCAGAAATCTCAATTTTTAGCAAAATTTCGGAAATTCCGGTTTTTTGGCAAATAACACAGAGCTATGGCAACACAGACTTATAAAATGTTAGACAATCTATTTGCGCACCATTATTGACGACTTTAGGTCAAGTTTGGGTACAAATGGTGCAGGTTACTGCACCCAGTTGGTCGCTGGGGTCAAATATGGGGGTCTGACAACTAAATAAAGTCATAAAGAAAAGTTTTCCCATTAAAAGCTGCCCTAAGTTCTTTGTTTGCATCAGATATCAAACATACAACCGAATGAAGCTCCATTCTCAAGGAAGTTCAGGTGTAAAGTGCCCCTATTTGCTGCGGCACCGCCGTTTTCACCTGTTTTCAAATTGCATGCAATTAATAGCCGGTTACTCGTTAAGTACTGAACGAAACTACTCAAAATTTAAGCTCGATATGCAGGACATATATGACAAAATGTTGTGTGAAAATGTGCAAAATCCTTGACCATAAAATTTTTCATGGTGGACCCCACCCCCCCCCCCCACCCTTAAGGGGGGGGGGGGCTACGAATTTCACTAAAAGTTCGATGTTGGAAAAGCTAGCTAGTCTTTTGCCACATAATAGTATTAGGTTTAGTGTAATATAGTTTAAAGTTTAAAAGAATTCCATGCAGCGTAGCGTCCTGTGGAGCCATCAGAAGTTGGTGTTATATATCTGTCAAAAGCTTGACATGACACGTACACAAACTTCGCCTCGCCCTGATCGCTATGGGCAAGGCACGGTACGGAAATTTTCAGGAATTTAGTTCTGACATATAGTGCTTTGATATCGTGTAAAATAATCTCTAGACTATTGCCTACTTTTCTGTGCGATACGATCAAAGTGCGAAAAATTGAGTGTTGTAGGTCTATACGGGTGGAGGTTAACTAACTTCTAATGAGCTGTGGTTTACCAAATGAGCCAAACCTTGCTGCAATTAATACTCCAAGTATCTGTCTTAACTTTGGCATAAATGACGTGATTTTGTTAATCCGTGCGTTCGCAGTGCTGGATTATATTATCCATATTGTCGCTGTTACTTGGTGCCATTTCGAAGATGTGAGCCAATTACTCCAAAGTACTGTGGCAGAATCGTCTGAAACTTTACACATTACAGGCCGATGAGTGTACCAAGATGTGCCGAAAGCTATGTCACTAAACCTCGCTCCAATGTTTAGAAATGCTAGATTGATTTCCCAAAGTATGGATGGCGATCGCTCCAAAAAGCTCTAAGATAGTTGTAAGCGCATACTGAACGAAGGAAGCGTCATATCGAAAAACGGATTTCATATTCGGATTCAGCAGGTCAAATAATCCCTATAAGCACCTTTTTGGCAAACTCGGAGACAAAAAAATTTTGACCCCATTTTTACTGCGCTTAGCTTTTCAGGCCTAAAAATAAGGGTTATTTCTTAACAAAAAGTTTGCTAGCACACTAACCAGAAAGCCTAATTCCTCGAAGCCTATAGACAGTTTGCCCCTATTAGAGCTTATTATTTGGTAAAAAGCTGGGGTAGGCTAGGGGCTGTCAATTTTATTAGATCGAAAACGGCGCACGGTCACATTGCAACTTTTTGGCAAATTTCAAACTTTGAGCTGTTATAGCTGAAGGAAGCAACTGTAATGAAGTGAGCGAGATCCAAGACACGATCTGCTCTAAACTCTAATCTCTTCTTTACACGGAAGGTCAGCACGTCTGTTCGCAATGAAGCAGACTTAAGCACCAGATCTCTGAAAGGTGGTGTTCCAAAATCAGAGATTCTCTGCAGCCGACCTTAATAGGGGTCTTCGTCGGTGAGTTCGTTTTGTAACGGATCAAGGTGACACATGGTCAACCTTTCCGTTGCTGGCGGTAGTAGCTAGGCTAGCTACCCGCTTGGCTTCCTATATCAACATCACCGTGGGCTGGGACACGTTTGCAAGTCACGTAGCTCCCCCAACGTGTATGCGTGGGATTGGGTGGGTTCCCCCCCTCGTGACTTTGGGAGCTACGTGATTGGGGGAAATTCTCATTAGGGGGCGCTCGTGGGAGGGTCCAACCCAACGCTCGCTTCCCCCCTTCACTTCTGTATAATTCTGTCAACGTGTGCGCTTGTGTTTATTCTGCTATTCTCCCCCTGTTTTACTGTAAATATTCTGTGTGTCTCCCTCAGCTCTCCCCAGAGCTTGGTACGTTGGCTGACCTCCGTCAGCCCTACAACTGTAAGTCTATTGTATTGTGTTTGTTTGTGTTTGCTTGAGGGTTCATCCCAGTATATTATTGTGTTGTTATTTACTATAACTTGTTGTTTCTATCTTATTAAAGTGTATTTAGTTAGGTTTGAGTTTCTACCTGAGCTCCTGCTAGGTAGGTAGTTCAATTCTGAGGAGGGGAGAGTGCGGGGAGGCTGGCCTCGCCCTTAGGATCGGATTACCCCTGCATATATTGTTTGGCGAGGCTGTCCCGACCGTCTCCTGTAGTCGGTCTGTTATCCATCTGTATACGGTCTCCGCGTCCGCTACGACAGGGCGTGGTAACGGTGTTAGTACGTAGGCAAAACCTACTAGCCCCGCTACATTAGGGGCTGCTAGGAGCTCAGGGATTTCTTGCCTGAACCCCCTTCGTAAAATTTTTCAAATTTTTATTGTTTTGTCTTAGTTTCGTTGAGCAATACGTAACTGAACGAAGTACAC
>JASAND010006988.1:0-13859 GCA_030248195.1 Trissonchulus latispiculum
TCCCACAGGGGCCCGTTGCATAAAAGGTATTACTAATAAATTATTAGTGATTAGTTGATTAATGTAGCAGTTTGAATGAAAATAGATAAAGGTGTGGAAGAGCATGAGGGATATTCTATATGCCGTCTTGTAGCTTTTGAGATGCTCTAACGAACTATATATATATTCTAAATTGATGTAAAATTAAAATTTGGACTAAGCCAAAGGAATAACCTTCAAAAATCGCGTTTCTCTGATATTTGTAAACAAAACTATTGAGGTGAAAGTTACAGAAAGCTTTGGCCATTTTTGAATTAATTACTTCATTATCTACAAAATAATACCGAAAACACCAAAATCTGTTGATTCAATTAATAGCTGTGCTCATTAATACTGCTGTACTAATCAACTAATCACTAAAAATGTATTAGTAATATATACCTTTTATGCAACTGGCACCAGCACTTTGGGGAAAAATAGACCGGAGGGAAAACATGGCACTAAAAATGATCCCGGGTGTTCTGCTAGACACTAACTATTACACATTAAAGGTTGTTTGTACATTTTTGGCCATGCTAAATGGTGGTCGTCAGTGGTCAAAGCAAAATGAAGGACTACGCACGCAGGCTTGCCGACTTCTGTATTGGACTATTTATAAAAACTGGGTGGTGTGCTTTTTCCCCAATGAGTGGTCAAAATCGGCGGGGAGAGACAGAGTTGGGAGTCTCGGTCTCGCCCAAAAGCCGAGACTTGGCTAGTCTCGGTCTCGGTCTCGCTCACCCAAAAGTCTCGGTCTCGGAGCGAGACCAAAAATTTTTTGAAAACATCAAATTTCAGCGAAAATTTTAAATTAATATAACGAAAATTAACTGACGAGGTGCGGAAACCGCATGTTTATGTGTTAAAGCCCCTAATACTGTTCCTATGCCTCAAAAACTGGAAGAAATTAAATTTAAGCTTGAAATTGCTAGTCTCGGTCTCGGTCTCGCCCAAAAGCCGAGACTTGGCCAGTCTCGGTCTCGGTACCTGGCTTATTTTTAGGCCAAAATTTATGGGGGGGGCGATATCGGGGGGGGGCATATTTTTGGAAAAAATTTTGCAAATTTTTACTTTTTTTGTGTAAAAATTGCCAAAAATCGCTAAAAAATGACTAATTTTAGGTGTTTTTTACGCTAAATTAGCGAAAATTTTCGTTAAAATTCCGGCGAAGCCGGAAAAATGTTTGAAACTTTAGGGTAAAAATGGTGAAATCTGGCAATTTTTTGGCTTATGGGAGGGGGAGGTAAAAATTTATGGGGGGCTTTTATGGCGGGGGGAACCTCGAATGGGGAGGGGGAGGTTGCCGAGTGGGGCCCCCCCCCAGTAAAAATAAGCCAGGGTACCCTGGTCTCGGACTCGGTGAAATCTCGGTTTCGCCCAACCCTGGGAGAGAAAAACATACCCAGTACTCTGGCTTATTTTTAGGGCAAAATTTAAGGGGGGGGCCATCGATGGCGGGGCTCACCTAGAATGGGGGGCATATTTTGGAAAAATTTTTTCGAATTTTTGCGGGTGTTAAAAATCCGGCAGTCGGAAAATTTTTTGAAAATTTAGGAGGTAAAAATGGTAGATTTGACATAGGCTGCCGTATACCAAACGCTAGAGGGGTTTTCACACACACACACCACACCACACACACACACACACACACATACACACACACACACACACACACACACACACACACACTAAATTATCAGCCGAGATGATAAAATAATCAATATTCAAGACCACATCTGGGATTTTTTTACTGGGGGGGGGCAGGGGGGGGCGCCCACCCCCCACTTTTTGGGATCCCCCCACTCGACCTCTCCCCCCCACTCACCCTAAAGTGCCCAGAAAATGCCAAATTTTTAGGATTTTCGGTCAAAATTTTCAAAAGTTTTCCGGCTTCGACGGAAATTTTTGGTAAAAAATCGTCTATTTTGGTGCCAATACGTACTTAATTTTTAAGCACCTTTAAGCTCAGTTATAACAGTATATGTAGAAAACAGGCTTTTTATACGGTATTTTTGGCATTTTTAGCCCATTTTATTCCCCCCCCCACGTTTGGACCTTCCCCCCCACTAGTGGGCCCCCCACTCTTCCCCCTCCCCACTTATTTTTGCCTAAAAAACCCCAGCACAAATATAGGTCATTCCGCATACAGAGCTGTACTAAACAAAAACAATGTGACGGTGCAATGCAATGTGGTCTTCAGTGGACTGAATGCAATGGATATGAACAGTCGTTATGAAAAAACAAAACAGAATCAATCAACCGCGTCCTTAAAATAATGCTCCTAAACACAATATGCTGTGTGTATATCAATTCTCCACCACGACATGTAGTACAACGTGTACGTTCGTAGATTGCAACATGATAAATTTTGTTCAACCTCAATTGCTCACATCTTCAGTATACATACATACTAAGGTTAGCATAATGCGTATTTCATGCATTCAGCTGTACGCAGATGTGTGAAGGACTGTTGATTCCTGACATTGTTTGTGATAACGCATCATCCCTTCACCTAAAGCAAACTGAATTTTTCATACTCCACGAGGAACTGCTGATGCACACTAACACGCTCGCCACACTACACACACACACCACCACACACACACACAAATATAATATATATATAATAGGGATCGACCGGATATCCGGATCCGGATCCTGCCGGATATTGCAGATCCGGATCTGGCAGTAAAACCATCACTGGAAGAACTTTTACGGGTAAAATCGTTGTAAATTGCTGCGCAAGGTACAACGATTTTACCATGATTTTACCACGGAACTTTAATGAAATTTTAATATTTTTTAATGGATTTACAATGTTTATATCCGTTTTTACCATGAGATTTTAACGAATTTACAACGGTTTTTCCTCGGTTTTTATACGTATTTACAATATTTTTACTACGTTGTAAAATTGTGGTTAATCCGTTCAGCAGGGTTTTTTTTTCAAAATCGGACCTGTGTAAATCTTGTGTAAATTTAAATTTCACTGTGTATTTTTGTTTGAAGCTGTGTAAAATTTAAAAGTGTCGTTTTTCAACTGTAATATAAAAAAATACATTTAGACGTTATTTTCTTGCTACAATGTTATTTTTGTATCATTCAAGCCAAAGTTATGCCAACTGCACTTGTGTAACATTTCGAAAGAAGCCACGCGGGGGGTCTGGGGGGCGGAGCCCCCCAGAAGTTGAGAAAATTTTGTAAATTGCAACAGAATTCATAATGGAAATGTTTAAAAAGATTAATTCATTAAATGTCAAAAATAAGATTGGACAAATTCAAATTTCTGAAAAACACTTCGCCTACTGAAACGATTTCTTTATTTTTCCAACTTTTTGGAATAATTTTTTCCCAAACTTGCTGGTCACGTACTAAGGTTCGATGCTTTAACTGCTACTGGGGACGGCTCCATATAGTACAGACCCACCAATTATACAACGGAGGGGAGGTCTGGGGGGCGGAGCCCCCCAGAAGTTGAGAAATTTTTTAAATTAACGGTAGAAACGGCATTGAAAAGTTGTATTCCTTTAGCTTTCGTTTTGAATATTTATTGTGCTAGACAGCAACAATTTTTTGTGGCTCACACTGCTTTTTATGATATATACATGATATGTACAAGAAACGATATTGAACCGTACGTATATATGTACTAGCTATACTATACTGTCTTACTAATATTTGCACGCTGTACGCAAATAAATTATACGCAACTGGATAAGCAGAAGTATATACTTGCAGAAACAATGGAACACCTATATATAATCATGTCGCAATGCAGAAAACAATTATACAACGGAGGGGGGTCTGGGGTGAAAATTAAAACAAAAAAAAAAAAGAAAAAAAAATTTTTTTTTTTTAGGGGGCTAGACAGCAACAATTTTTTGTGGCTCACACGCTTTTTATGATATATACATGAATAAAGAAACGATATTGAACCGTACGTATATATGTACTAGCTATACTATACTGTCTTACTATATTTGCCGCTGTACGCAAATAATTATACGCAACTGGATAAGCAGAAGTATATATGAGAAAAGGAAAAAAAGAAAAAGGGGGGGGGGCGGAGCCCCCCAGAAGTTGAGAATTTTTTAAAATTAACGGCAAAAACGGCATTGAAAAGTTGTATTCCTTTAGCTTTCGTATTGAATATTTCTTGGGTTGTATGGCAACTATTTTTAGGCTCTGACTGCTTTCATTATTATATACAACAACAAACAACAACAAAGACATTTATTTGGCCAAGTCATATACGCAATAAACACGAGAAAAAAAACCAAATTTCAGTGGCCAAAATGGCTACACACAATATGCTGCATGCACCAATGATAATGACAATTCTACGCACTGACGACAACAACACAGTTAACAATAACACACATAAAGATCAACAATATATACATAGCTTGTGCGATGCCGTTATGTCTTAGTCTTACACAACATTAATCAAAATCATATCGCAGATATCTACTAAAATCCATTTTGTTTAGCAATTTTTTGAACATGGAGATATTTGGGGCAGAAACAATGTCGATATCTAATTTATTCCAAACCGGAATTACTCTATTTGCAAAGGAATATTTTCTACAATCTAATCGAGACTTAGAACTTTGCAATTTTAGTACATGTCCTCTGGTACCCGAAGCTCTGGCATAAGTAAAGAAATCTGCAGAGTTGACATCGTCCACCTGATAGACTATTTTATACGTTTGACACAGATCAGTCTTCAGCCTTCGGCACTCTAATGACTCAAGTCCAGCTGCTTTTAATCTTTCCCGGTAAGAAAGATCACTAATCTCGGGTATTCGCTTGGTGAATCTTCGCTGTACTTTCTCTAGCTTGCTTATGTCTTTCTTCAAATGAGGTGACCAAACGCAAGAGTTGTATTCTAAGATGGGCCTCACATAACTTATAAACATTGCAACTAAAAATCTGAGATCACGGCAGCAGAAAGACTTAAAAATCAGAGCTGTTTTTTGATAAGCTTTCGCACATATTTTATCACAGTGAGTGGAGAATTTCAGGTCGCTCGTTATATAAACCCCTAAGTCTTTCACTACATCAACCCTAGGAACAGAACACTCATTTATCAGCAAGTCATCCACAAAGTACGGAGTACCAATTTCGAGAAGTAAGTTTTTATGGGAGGCTATGGTAAGTTGATTTTCAGATGCCCAGTTAAAAACGTTACTACAGTCACTCCTAAAAGACTCAAATTCGGTTATAGATGCACTTGAAAAGTACAGTTTTGTGTCGTCCGCGAAAATTTTTACCTGCGAACTAGTGGGAACATCAGGAAGATCATTTATATATACCAGAAAAAGGAGAGGCCCGAGAACACTGCCTTGTGGAACTCCACTCACAACGTTTACACAATCTGACATAACACCATTTACTCTAACATACTGAGATCTTCCACTTAAAAATGCGTGCAACCACATCAACGCCGCCCCCCTTATGCCATAAGCATCAAGTTTACTGATTAGTTTACTATGCGGAACAGAGTCGAAGGCCTTACTTATGTCCAAATAAAGAACTTTGAGCCCCCTCCCCTTGTCCCGCATTTCAGTCCATGAATTAACACATTCAAGTAACTGGGTTTGGGTAGAACGGTGGGACATGAAACCATGTTGCTCCTTCGTAATGAGTTTATTTTTGAGGAGGTGATCAAGTAAAAACCGTTTTAACACTTTTTCCATAATTTTTGAACATATACAGGTCAAAGATACAGGCCTGTAGTTTTCAGGCACTGATCGAGCACCTTTTCCTTTATAGATGGGGATTACGTGAGCAACCAACCACTCCTGTGGTAGAATTCCTTCATCAAAAGACTGTTGAAAAATCACCTGCAGAGGTCGAGCCAGTTGCTGTTTACAAGCTTTCAAAAATTTTGCCGGAATATTGTCCGGTCCCGCAGCAGAAGCAGGTTTTAGAGACCCAATTGCTTCCTCTATAGCCTTTGCTGTAAAAAGAACATTTTCAAACGTGGTTTCAAAATCTCGATCTGCTAAAGTTACAGCCCTCCCATTGTCCCGTACAAATACAGACTTATATATATACAAGAGATAAACAAGAAATCATATTGAATAATACTAGCTTCAGAAAACATTTGTATAGTTAAATACGAATAAATACTAGCTATTTACGAATATTCGCACGCAGTACGAAAATAAATTATACGCAACTGTATAAGTTTAAGACTTAGGAGAATAAAACACCCATAACCATGTTGATGCAGAAATGCAGTAAACCATTCTAAACCATTGGAAACAGGCGGGGGTCTGGGGGCGGCAGCCCCCAGTTAAAAGCTAGAGCTTTTTTAAAACTTAAAGACTTGAAAACTATTTTTTCAGAGCACCTTTTGTAAAAATTTTCGAAAATTTGGCTGTGTATTTTGTTGTGTAAATTAGTTTTTCACTGTGTAAATTAATTTTTTTTGTGTAAATACACAGTATTTTACACAAAAAAAAAACCCTGATCCGTTGTAAAAACCGTTGTAAATTAAATTGGACCAATTTACAATGGTTTTACAATTTTTAAAACGAATTTACAACGTTTTTACGACGATTTTACCACATGGTACATTTGTTGTAAAATCATGGTACATAACTGTTTACAACGTTTTTACAACGATTTTAAAACGAATTTACAACGTGGTAAATATGCAGTAAAGTTGTCAAAACTTAAGCTGAAGCATTGTAAAAACGTTGTAAACGTTACCATGATTTTACAACAAATGTACCATGTGGTAAAATCGTTGTTAAAAACGTTGTAAATTCGTTGTAAAAATTGTAAAACCATTGTAAATTGGCCCAATTTAATTTACAACGGTTTTACAACGGATTAACCACAATTTTACAACGTAGTAAAAATATTGTAAATACGTATAAAAACCGAAAACTGCGGCCCCCAGACCCCCTTTTATCTTGGTATTCAGTTGAAACTGATTTTTTAAGTAGACTTTGATATTTTATTTGCTACACTAATCTTTTATGTTAAATTAATTCCTATTTATAATTATATTTTTATGAATAAATAGGTTAAATTGGGTTATAGCCATGGGGGGAAAAACCCACTTTTCGAATTTTGGCTGGAACTTTTTTATTATAAGGGTTATCTGAGAACTTCATATACCATCGTACTTGGCGTACTTAGAACTTTCTTTTAAGCCTATTTGCACTTCTCTAGGTTGTACCGTTAGAGCGGTATAATGCAAAAAGTAGCGGGGTAAAAAAACCCAATGGGGGGAAAAACCCAAATGGGGGGAAAATAAACCCACCCCTCACAGGTCTTAAAAATTGTTTTTCGCAATTCTGACACTTCCAGTGTAATTCAACCCTTTTTTAGTTAGTATGAACCAAAAAACCCGATCTAAGTAGCTTTTTTGAGATCTCATGTGCCGTTGAAAATGCTGCATCAACTGGCCAGGTTTCATAAAGTTTAACACATAAACATAGGGCAATTTTTGAAAAATGCTAAAAATGATGTAATTTGATAAAACTTATTATTCTATCGTGTAGAGAATGGTTTTTTACGTAGAATTGGCTGTTAAAATCCACAATTGTACCTGTATTGGGTCCTCCAGCTGCGAAATGGCACTTTTAAGGTTTTTAGCCCCTAGCTAGCCAGGTAAGCAAAATTGTCCGAATCTGACCGCATAGGATGACGCAGCGTGCTTGATAGTACCGTGCTATAGTCTCTAATTGTTTCCGCGTTGAGTTGTTAAAAAATTTTTCAAAAAAAATTGGGTGGGTTTTTTCCCCCCACCCCAAAGTGGGTTTTTTTCCCCGCCACGTTTGGCAATGTGCCAGACTAACGGTACAGCGGATCGGTCTAATTTTGGCTGTGTGCAAAGAGGAAGAGTTGCCATCATTGCAGATATTTGCAAAACTTTTCTAGCCCAACCCAGTCAAAAGTTACATCGGTCCAAACTTTTGGTAAATTTTTGGATGGTTGAACCAAAAAGTAGTTGTCATTTTCAAAATGTCATAAAATAAGCAGGAGTGAACCAAATGACTTGATCTTTGCATACATAGGTTAGAAAGAGTCGCGCTTCCTGCTGCTATGTTTTGAAGCTCATATCTCCAACCCATGACCCAGGAGGCGGGTGGGTTTTTTCCCCCCCCCAAAAAGGGGGTGGATTTTTTTTCACCCCATGGCTATATATTAAAACATCTGTAAACTCATGAACAAGTGCGACAATTTAGACCATTAACTGGTTGGTGTTTTCAAATCTTGTCCAAGTTTTTCTGAAAAAAATTTTAAAATGTTTTAATAAAGTTTTTCTTGAAATTTATTCTCGAAAAATAGCAGCACATTTTTGCAGGTCTGTATCGCATTTATCCAATGCATATTTAAATTGCAGACTGGCTTTTTCCTACAGGGGGTGAGTGGGGTGGGGCCCCCCCCAGAAATCCGTCCCCCCCCAGACTTGGGTAGCCTCCCCCAGAATCACCCCCCCCCCCCAGGATTCGGGCCTTCCCGCCAGAATCCCCCCCCCCACCCTAAAGTGCCCGGAAAATAGGGTTTTGAGGGAAAATTTTTTCCGGCTTCGCCGAATTTTTACCCATTTTTAAACATTTTTTAGCTATTTTAAGCTTAAATTTAAGTTTAAAAAGTCAATTTTTTAGCTCAGCAGCAAAAAATAGCTATGTTTAGTCATTTTTCTAAAAATTTTCTTCCCCCTCCAGAAACCCGAGCCACCCCCCAGAAATTTTTGCCTAGGAAAAAGCCAATATATATATATATATACGGGGTGAACATAATATCCAATGCTAATAAAACTTAAGCTCGAATACGTAATTAAATATATAATTCATTAAATGTAACATTAATTCAGCAGAAATGGGCTTGCTTCTATAATTTCTCATTGTTCTAACCTCGGACAATTCTTTGAAAATTGTTAACTTTATTTAAAATGTTCCATGTTCTCATGTATGACTCATGCCCACCACAGCCCACCATACATAATTCTTTTGATTACGCACCTTGCGACACTTAACTTCATATATTATATTTATATATATATAATTTTATATATATATTTTTTTTTTTTTTTTTTTTTTTTTTTATATATATATATATATATATATATATATATAAATATATATATATATATATATATATATATATATATATATATATATATATATATATATTTGTTAAATTCAAGTTATTTGCAGCTTTCAAATGAAGTAAAATTGCTGAAATTTGTAAAATAAATTCATGAGCAGCATTTAAAACATTACCAAAGCCATAGAAAACCTAATATGCTGTTACAAAGCCAAGAAAATTTTTTAAAAATGTCCATGTATTTTGAAGTTTAGATCCGGATACGGCCGGATCCCAAATAGATCCGGGTCCGAATCCGGTCGATCCCTAAATATATGGTTTACAATGGTTTTACAATGGTTTTCTGGCACGGAGAATCGATTCCCGCAGTCAGTTTTACCGTCAGACTTACCCATCTTGCTGGGCTGATTCCACTTTGCCGTCGGGAGGGTCAAGTCGGAAACCGCTTTCTGGAGGTCCATGGTAGGCTCTACCTGGCCTGTCAAAACTTTGTCTATAGGGGTTTTCTGGTGTGCCCAGCTCATTCCAGGTATCCATTTTGCCGTCCGACGTGCCTATATTGCTGGGCTGGTTCCAGTTTGCCGTTTGAAGGTTCAGTCGGGTGAGTGGTTATATAAGTGGTCGAAAATAAAATTTTTCGAAAGTGGTCAAATTTGGTATCAAATGAATGCCCTAAGTGAGCTGAGCAACTTTTGTCATAGAACTGCGTACCCAAAGTGGCTGTAGAGTGCTGTGGTGGGGTGGGGTGGGGACTTCAGGCGATTTTGGGTCAAAATAAAATTTTTCAGAAGTGGTTAAATTTGGTATCATTTGTCATGGAACCACCCACCCAAACTTGCTGTGCCAAATAAGGTCACGTGCCTATGAAACTTTTGTCTTTACTTCTTCAACCGAAATGTAAAGGATATAATATAGACACAACCATTAAGTATTTTGCTTAATGCAAGAAGCTTGTGCAACAAAATATATGCGCAAAGCTACTTGATGATATACCTAGAAATAGATCTTACATTTTGTTAGGTGATTTCAATCTTCCGACTGTAAATTGGAACACAGTTAGTGCTCCACCAAATACGCCCTCTGAGATTTTTATCGAATTTGTAACCACATCTGGTATTATATGTTATTATGCAATAAGACATAATTGACCCAATTAGTAAATTCACCTATCAGACAAAATAACGTCCTCGATATTGTCCTTACTAATACCCCAAATTTGATAAGAAATGTTACTGTGATACATCCGATTGCGAGTAGCGATCATCAAATGGTCACCTTCAACTACATCATAGTTAACCGCCCATTAATCCGTAGGAAACGCATTTTTTTTGTATGATAGAGGCAATTATACAGCAATCAAAGACTTTATATTAGCCACGGATTGGCTCACACTTTTTGATAATAATATGGACATCGAAACCCTTTGGCAAATAGTTAAAGGGATTCTTCAAATCGCAATAGAAACATAAGTACCAGTTGTAAGCATTTCCCCTCTTACATCACATAGACTCGCCCTATCCCCAAATCTCAGACGATTAAAACGTCGTAAAAACAAATTCTGGAAAAAATTCAAACAAACTAGTACTGAAGAAAATCATAATAAATGGAAAACTGCGGTAAAAGATGATTAAAAACCGCGACCCCTATGATATATCTCCAGTTGCTTGAACCAGGACCTGGTTCAACTTTGAACCAGTTGAACCAGATCTGGCCAGCCATGGGTCCGATCTCCAAAGTAACACCACCAGTGAATTCCCCATGCCCAATAACCTTTGTATGCAAAATTTCAGCCTTCTAGCTATCTCCAGTAGCTTGAACCAGGAACTGGTCCAACTTTGAACCAGTTGAACCAGGTCTGGCCAGCCATGGGTCGGATCACCAAAGTAACACCACCAGTGAATTCCCCATGCCCAATAACCTTTGTATGCAAAATTTCAGCCTTCTAGCTATCTCCAGTAGCTTGAACCAGGAACTGGTCCAACTTTGAACCAGTTGAACCAGATGAACCAGGCGAGATACGGTGTCGGCACTATGCTCATCGTGTTCAGCGACCCCGATTTACTATATGTGGGAACCACCCCAAGGCCGAAAAACGCTGTTTTTCCCCGTTTTTAGACGTTTTTTGCTGTTGTTTGCCCGCTGTTTTTGAAGGTAACCAAAAACGCTATTTTTTTCCATTTTTGACCATCTATAAAAACCGAACCAGATCGAAATTCGAAAAAAACATAAACTTGCTAAGTACCATTGCGTAGATATTCAAAACATAGTATAGAAAAATTTTTCCTATGGGCCGTTCGAAAAATCGAGTTAACACAAAATTGACAAAAATCATGCTGAATACAGAGAAAAGACAACCCCACTTTCGAACCCGTAAGAGAAAGCCTATTTTTTCAAAGTTCATTTTTTCCGGGCAAGTTTGGTATCATTCGAAAGCTCTTGGCCTGGAGATTTCAAAAATACAAATATTAGTTCTTAATTCCTTCCCGTTAATTAGTTATGCCTAATTAGCACTTTTCAAAATCCGCAAAGTGCCTTTATAGCTCATATTATGGCTATGGGAGGCTCTCCGAGCTCCCCCATGATACGTATACATATACGTAATACGTATATATATACGTATATATATAATATATACACATATATATACGTAGTTTTTCTATTCTTACGCCGACTTTGATTCAAAGATTTAAGATTCACAAAATCCATAACATTATATATATACTTTTTTCCCGTGGAAATCTGCAATAGTTTCATCTCTGGTAGCCTCAAAGTACTTCATTCTGATGAACAAAAACAACTGCTTCGTGTTGTATCGACGCAGCAGTGGCAAAACAGTGTTGATTTTAACCGCGGTAATGGCGCTGACCACAATGCAAATTCTTTAACCTTAAGACAAGTATCATAGGGGTCGCGGTAGCGACCCCTATAATATGAGTGAAAATGGTCGAATGACCGTGTAAAACAAGGCTGCGCAGAAGCTGCGCAGATTCCTGCGCCGATCCTGCGCAGATTATGTGCGCAAAAAATTGTACGTGTCGAGTTTAGTATGTGTGCGAAGTTTCATCCCCGTACCACTTTCCGTTAAAAAGTTGCGCCAAAAATCGGTTACGAGAGTGATGTTTTTTTTCCTGTTCTCCGCTTTGACGTCTGGTAAGGGGGTTTTGTAGCTTTAATAACAACAGATAGAAAAATTTTTGCCTATGAAAACCATATATATTTTTGGCGGGGGGCCAAAGTCGGCTAGCCGGAGCCGGAGGCAAGGTGGCCGGAGCCGGAGTTTTTTTAAAGATATATGTAATAAAGTAAGGTTAAAGTAATTTTAAATTATCTAAACAAAATTTAAACAGTGGACTGTGATAGTTTGGCAAATATATAGTTCTCTATTTTCTCTGTGATGCCAAATTTTCTCAAATTTCACTGCTATGTAGTTTCTGCTGTATTTCCATCAAAATGCTAGAAACTTGGCTTTCCATTTTGTTAAATTTGGAAAATAACGTATGTTGTAGATTAACCTGGAAAGTTTAAAGCAGTTATTAAAATTGAATTCAAAAGTTTAGCAAATCGAGGTATTACGTATCTCCTAGTGCGAAAATTATTATTTTATCTTTCTCCTTAGTAATTTTGCCATCCCGTCGACATTTCCTATGGTTCCAAATCAAGGCAAATAATATATATATAATAACACAGCATTTAATTTAATAATAATATATATAATGCGTAAGTATACAATAATTAAGAATTTGCAATATATATACACACAGAAATGCCTATAGAGCATAATTTTTGCTAGTATATATATACATTTTAATAGGAATGTATTACCTTTTTCAAATATATCGGTACTTCAAATATTTTCGTGTACCCTTGAACTTCTTTTATAAAAAATTGAACTATTTATATACAAAAACAAAAGCTGATTGCTTAATTAATTCTTGCTGCCATACGTACAGCTTTACAGCTATCATTTATATATAAGCTGTAGGTCGGGGCCAAAACCCTCTTACCCAATTTAATAATTAAAACAAAATATATGGGTAAGTTTACGCAGATTTGCTTTACTATATATTGAAAATTTGAATGAACAAATTTATAGAAATTATTTGAATGAATAAAGCATTGATTTAATATTTTAACTGTTCAAAATATAGCAACATCGACACATATGCAAAAAATTGTCTTCACTGTACCGTAAACTGTTTTTAAAATATAGTGTCATTTTTGGGCTACCTCCGGCTCCGGCTCCGGCCGGAGGTGACCTGCCTCCGGCTCCGGCTCCGGCCGGAGGCAAAAACCCACCTCCGTCCGATCCCTAATATATATATATATAAAGAACATATAAAAAGAATAACAGAAAATTTCAGTGATGACTAGTACAGTTGTACATTGGAAGTTAAAGGCCTCAAATGCACAACTTTACTAAACATTTCATTAATGTAGTATAGAGAGGGCGGGGGAAAACACATACGGAACTGAGGCTGGAACTTTTTCGACTTAAGGCTGAACAGATAATCGATAAAACAGCCACGTATTCACAGATCCACAAGGGATACAAAGAAATCAATAAAATATCAATTTGATATTTTATCGACTTAAGGCTGAGAAAGCTTGCGTTTATACCATGGTGTATAGTATATCGCCCCTAGTTCTACGTATCGATTCATGCATAGAAATCCGCCTGATCCCTTACATCTGTAGCAATAATCGTTTTCATCTGTGCTTGTTCTCCCACAGGGGCCCGTTGCATAAAAGGTATTACTAATAAATTATTA
>JASAND010006989.1:0-39757 GCA_030248195.1 Trissonchulus latispiculum
AAAAAGAAAACGTTTCGTGCCAAAAAGGTAGACAACAGTATGTTAACTAGAAAAGAAAGGATTTCGAAGTTATAAAGAAAGTATTGGAAATAGCTAGAATTGGCTGTAAATAGTACAGGAGAACCCGTAACGGGTGTACAAGGGAATTGTGCATGTTATATTTAGCTAAAATAGTTTATGTAGCGCGCTAGCGAATGTCACGCATTTCGGTCGGTACCCGAAAGCACCAATTCCCAAAAGTGGGACAGAAATTGTCGTTGGTCGATACCACGCTGAGCGCAGATCTCACTAATAACTACCATAATGCACCGTAGAAAAGAGGCTAGAAATGCCCCTGTTTCGCAGGTTTCGTGGTTGTTTATTCATCCAATTATTTTAGATGAACCAGATCCAGATCCAGCAGAGCGCGATTGAGCAGCTACGAAAGCTGTCTCTGCTTCAACTGCCCTATGTCCCGGCCGCCTCCGAGGACTTCTTGTATTTTCGAAGTGACTCAACCGAGTACACTTCGCTTTCCAACTTTGCTGCCCATCCGGGCAAAGACCTCAACAACCGGCCCATCATGATCCGACACCTAATGAAGGATGGCCTTACCGCGGAGCACCACTATTGTGCTACGCTGGCCAATTTGGCAGGTGCTTACAAGGGGGCCAAGGATCTCTACCGGAAGGAGACGGCCAAGGACGTCAAGAAGGATGGCAAGAGGATAATCAAGCTGGAGCGCCTCTTGACCCATCCTCATTCGCACCAGGTCTTGAAGACGCTGGTTATGGGTGGAGTGCTCTTCTCGAAGTATTCCATCCCATATTTCCAGAAGGAGCTGATGGACACGGGCAACCGTCGGCTCATGGAGGCCACCGAGGATGCCTTCTGGGGCATCAATGCCCAGCATCTGGACCTCCGATGCCGGGAGTTCAAAACATCGGTGGAAGCTACCAAGCGATGGGTAGCCATCAATTCTGAAACATCACTGGCCACCAACATCCTGGGCCAGTCGCTCGAATTCTTCCGGGCCTACTTCCAGAACCCGGAGGGACTTTACACCACGTCCCCTCGCGTGGTCATCATCGGCGGGGCCATTCTACAGAACAATCAGGTGGTCGATACCATCAAGGAAATTGCGGGCTGCACGGACCCAATTCTCCTGCCTATCCACATGGCCACACCCGTCCGGTGTATGCGGGTGGCCGTGGCCATCACGTCGCCGTTGCTGACGAAGATTCTGGTCATCCCAGAAATCCGGGTGCCGCCAGAAGAGAAGCCCGGCGTCGTCTATCAGCGCGAGGCCGAAAGGCTGAAGGAGTCGTTCGGCCAAAACCCGAAATATCAGGAGCCGTTCCCGATGGTGCGAGCGTTTCCCACCATCGTGTACGTGCATGATTGTGTGGATCCGACGGCCGAGATGAAGAAGGATCCGGCGTGGGTTTCCCTGATCTGGGGGTGCTACACCTTCAGACCAGATGGGACCCACTTCCGGCCTCAGGATCCCATCGCCATCCCCAACGGCCAGACGTACGTACTGAACTACGACAACTACCAGCGGGTGGCCGCTGCATTGAAAACGCCTGACCTGCGGCGCCATAACTATCACGAGGCTCAGAAGAAACGGCCTCATGCCGACTCGCCAATCTTCCGGCCCCGGCATCCGTCATTGCCTATTGCCGGACCGTCCGGCGCATCCGAATCTTCTGGCTCTAGCCGGCGTCAGAAGAATCGCCGGCCCTCCCGGCAAAATCGCCGAGCTGGGAGGAATGACCGCCCCGAAGGGCAAAGGAAGCCCTATGCTCATCCGCCGCGCCAGCCGGCCCAACGTCACGGCCCCGTCGGCCGACCAGCTTGGCAGCCTAACCCTGCCAGCTCTGCGCGAGGCCCGGACCAGCGAACCGGCCCTGCGTCTCAGCCAAAGGAAGGCAACCACTGCCACTGTTGCCACTGTCCCAGGGCGTCTCTTCCCACGCCTGGGATGAAGAATCTATCACTGGGACCGCCACCAGAGAAGCGGCCCAGGTCCAGCTACTCTCCGCCCCGATTGTAACTGTATATAAATTTGCCTGTACTGACAATGTCATTGTGCTTGTATATGTATAATTGTAAAGTATATGTTTGCAGTGAAAGCCTGAAACAGGCCTCTGGGAGTTGTGTTTATCATGAAATGGAAGCGATTTTCCGCCAGAAAAGGAAGCGATTTTCCGCCCAAAAATATTAGTCATGAATATTTTCGTGTATACAAATTACCAATATTGGTTACTAATTGCACCTTCCCTTACTGCCATGGAAGCCTAGATCAAATGAGAATATTACGGAGTCGGTACTCTGTCAATACGAAGCCTCAATGCTTCAGTGATTAAGAATAGTTACGGAGTCGATACTCTGTCAATACTGAGCCACTACGCTTCAGTAAATGAGAATAGCTACTGAGTCGGTACTCTATAGCACACAATTAGCAATCCTTGAGTCGGTACTCTAATGACGCTAACGCAAATTGATGGCAGAATCAACAGATGTGCGATGACTTGGATAACAAATGTCATGTCATCATTTCAGGAACCAAAAGATGTCGGACCAGCAAAGCATGGACTCAGCTCCCAGAAGCTACTCACCCTTGATGGAGGTAGCCAGCAATCCTGCCTTCAGGAATCCGATGACCCTGCCGGGACTTAGAGTCCCTATCCCTACCCTGGCCGGGCGGCCAGTCCGCTCCCGTGCTCCAGTCCCCAACGTCCCCTTTGTGGGATTCCGGCCGTGTACGATGGCCCCCCAGGTTTCTAAGGTGGACGTGTGTCCACAGTGTGGAGTCCCCTTCGCGGCTCCAGGTCAGCCAAAGGCGTCTACCAGATGCCCGGTTACTGTTCCCCATGCCGTGGGAAAGTATACCACTGTCACGGACCTCAACGAACACCCTCATCACACCCCAGCATTTTACAATGCTGACCGTCTCCTGGAGATGATGTCATCAGGTAAATCCTACCCTGCATCACTGATGCATCCGGGTTACCAGGCAAAAATGGACGAGGGTGGTTTACGCCTCCGGCTCACCGCCATCCAGTACAATAATTGCATCAAAGCCACCCCGGGGATGACCCCTCACGATCAAGTCCAGTCTGCGTTTCGCTACTTTCTGAAGCGACTCAATCTCACTGGCTTCACGAAGGCTGATAAAGCCCTCTTCATCGTCGCTCTGGAACAGATGCGGCAAGACATCATCCAGGTGATTAACGACCCCAACTTCCGGGTGGAAGTTCCCCTGTTTCCGGAGCCACCCTTCGGGGCAGAGGCGCCCTACCCCACCCTCCGCAACCCAGGAAATTCCCGCAGCGAAACTCCCTCCTCTCCTGCATCTTCCACCCCCCAGTCGGAAAACACACCCTTTTCAGTCGGGGAGGATCGGAGTGATGGGGAAGGAGAGGAAGATGAAGAAACGGAACCGGATGAAGAACCGACCCCAACCACCCCGAGATTTCGGGAAATCCGTACCCGGGTCTATAATCCACGGGTTCCCTCCAACGTCGATTCCATAGTACACGCCAACGCGCCCGACTGGTTGAAAGAATACGCGAATGTGGTCGTCACCCACGTCGAAGAGGACCGCCTGCCCGCCAACCGCCAGCCTGCGGTCGGCGCGGAAATCTGTGTCGAAGGAGCTGTCCAGTCCGCGTCTGAGGAGAGCGATTCGGATCTAGACCCGTTTCCTCCGGTGGATCTTCTGGAAGTTCCCCTGCTTCCGAGGGAGTGGGAGGACCACGTCCCTGCCTATGTCGAGAGGGAGCTAAAAGCGCTCCAAAGCTGCCTTGACCAGGAAATCATCCCGGTCGTAGAGTATTGGCGCCAGATTGGAGAATTGCGCATCCTCTGCCGACAGAAGGCCATTGCCTCCGTCAAACAGCAGCAGGCGGAGAACCTCTGCACCTGCCCGGAATGCCTCCCTCTGACTCCTGAGGAGAGGATGGAAAACTACCTGTGCCGTCTGTTGGACCTCCCCGAGCCACATGATCACCCTGACATTCTAGAAGGTCCCCCTCCCCATCGGTGCAATTAGTATGTATATTCTGTATAGCGCTACCTTATTGGAAAACTACAAAAAATAAGTAAAAAATAATATAATATAATATATATAATATATATAATAATATAATAATATAATAATATAATAATATAGTAATATACAAAAACTACTAAAAAAGTTATATTGCCAAAAATTCAAAAAAATGGTATATACTAAAACTACAAAAATATTTGTTTGATTCTGTGTGTCATTCGATGTCTATGATGTGCTGTATAGTTCTGATAATGTATAATTGTGTGTTGCGATGTCTACAGAAAAGGCCAAAAAGATGCTGTTTTACTCGGAGGATTGTACAGTAACTTTTGTTAGCATGGTTTGAAGATTACTATAAAAAGGCACAAAAAATACTTGGTTGTAAAGATTGATTAGCTAGGTTTAGTAAATTGCAGTAATTGTAGTTGTAAAGAATGGTTAATGTGCACTGTTGTATAGAATGACTTGTTTTGTTATTTGATTGTTTGGTCGTGGTTTGGGAAAAGGTCAGCGATTTGACCTGGGACAAATAGGAAGAAGAATTAGCCAGCTTTGTACAGTCAGAGTAAGAAGTGTAGAGAGATGAGGAACGTAACGCAAAACGAGTATAATATTTAGCCAGATTGGTATTGCCCTATTAATTGTTTGTTACTGTTATTGCCGTATATTACTTGTATTTGTATTGTGTCATTGCTAAGCGGCTAGTACGTAAGAATTCTACACTGTGTATAGGCTTAGTAATTTGTAAATTCCGGCTGTTTGTTCGATTACGTTGTTTTTATCTGGTTGTTTTGTTTTTGTTATGTGGGTTTTTGTTTATTGTTCATTGTGTTGCTTGTGACGGTTTCTTAAGCATAACCTTTCTAGTTCACGAAAAGTTTAGCGATCGGGATTAGTAATTAGAGACGGAAAAGATAAGATCACGCCCTATGAATCGATTTGATGTAATCTTTATTGTACTTGATGTTTTTGTTACTTGTTATGTTTGTAATCCTATCAGTTATTGAGGAAGGAGTTGGAAAACGGGAATTGACGATTTGAACGAGGTAAAAATAGAGTAGCAATAAATCAGAAATAACTTGCAGTGTCGGTAATTTTTATCGTGAAGATTATATTGTCTGAAGAATAATATGGAACGGAACCATTAAACAGTAACTAGTATTTTCGGCGTTTTTGATAAGGGACAAGGTACTCAGAAATAGGTTAAGGCGTTCACACCGCGATTGGCAGAACGCCCACGTTCACACCGCGATTGGCAGAACGTTAATAAACTGGGCCGCGATTGGCCCTTAATCATGTAGTTTGTAGAAGTTAGATTAGGAAAGATTTAGTGATTAGTTTATGCGAATCGAGGAGAAGTTAGATAGAAGTCTAGAGAGCTTTAGTAGTTCTGGGTAAAACAGGGTAATCCCGCAGGGACCCCGCCCAGTAGTAGAAGAGCTGTAGCATTAGCCGAAGAGCTTTGGTGTCTGGGTAAAACAGGGTAATCCCGCAGGGACCCCGCCCAGTGGAAGAGTTGTAGTAATATCAGCAGAAGAGCTCAATAGAAGAGCTGTAGAGATAGTAGTCGAAGAGCGTTAGTAGGTGCTGGGTAAAACAGGGTAATCCCGCAGGGACCCCGCCCAGTGGAAGAAGTGTAATAGTGTCTGGGTAACACAGGGTAACCCCGCCGGGGCCCCGCCCAGGATGAGTAGGAAGGAGTGTAATAGTGTCTGGGTAACACAGGGTAACCCCGCAGAGGCCCCGCCCAGGATAAGTGTAATAGTGTCTGGGTAACACAGGGTAACCCCGCAGGGGCCCCGCCCAGGATGAGTTGGAAGAAGTGTAATGGTGTCTGGGTAACACAGGGTAATCCCGCAGGGACTCCGCCCAGGATAAGCAATCGATTATAATTAGTAATAGCAGTTGGTAATAGTACTCTGTAAGGACCAAGATGGCCATAAGTGCTAGTGAATATAGAATCGGAAGTAGTTTAAGTAGCCTTAGATAGTAATATAATAGTATATTGTTAAGTATGAAGAGTGATTACGAACGCACCGCACCGTACGCGAAACGCGAGCCTTTATCCGTCTTTCAGGAATTGATGCATTGATGTTCATGCGATTGATTGGTTAATGAACTGGTGAAGTGATGATAGTATTTTGATACAAGTTATGGTTGTTGGGGAATTTCGCAATTGTTTTATATTCTTCCCCCTAGTCAAAAACCTAGCCCTTTTACTTGTGGAGGTTGTAATGGAAAAGGCAAAATAAAAGCCCAAAAATGACCAAGAAAAGTCCAACTTGTAGTGGATTGTGATTCTTGATGGAATTAATCTAAGTTTCTAGTGTACTAGTTATGAGTGGCGTGCCTGTGAAACCTTGCTGTGAATTATGAACGTCCAAGCATTGTATAAAGTAACAGTCCTGTAACTACCAGAGTTGCCAGTCAGTGCGAAACCCCCAGAAACTCATTATTAGGGACGTAGGTTCCAGGGTAAATAGATAGAATAAGACTAAAAGATGGCAGTACGCTCACGCAAATGACACGAAAATGGAATGGAATCTCAGTGGAACGTAGTCTAAGGAAGCTTAGGTAGGTCATCAGTCAGTAATGGAGGGGTCGTTACCCTTCCCGGGTCAGCAATAGGCCCTAATACGGTTTTCCGTATAATGGAGGAGTCGTTACTCTTCCCAGGCCACGAATAAGGCCCCACATTGTCAAGAAATCACTTAGAAATTGGTTAAAATAGCTGAAAAATCATCAAGAACAATAAGTTCGACGAAAGAAGTTGTTGAATAACCAACCATTTAGCCAGAAACTTAGAGTTAAAAACGTTTCACGCAGTTAATATGTGCGAATATTGGAAGATGGGTCAAAATAAGGCCATAATTCGCCCATTAGGGGCACAGAATGGTGTTAATTAGTGTTCATAGGTCCTAATTAGGTATAATCTGCATTATTTAGGTAATAATTAGTCAGTTTGTGCAATTTTTGGTCAAAATATAAGTTAGGCCCATCTGAAAGGCAATTCTCTGCTGATTCTAAAACTCCAAACCCGGTCACCTAACTCCCAATATTGCGAAAGTTATAAGTAAAAGAAGTTTTGATTAGTTACATTTTAATTCTGTAATATTGGCCTTAAGTGACCTTATAACAATGCGTAACTATGTGTGAGGTTACGCCCATTCATGTTTCCATTCATTCCTTTGAGCCTCTGCTGGCTCTCTCCCAGCAGAGACTTGCCTCGCAGAGAGGATTTTAACACATACAGTAGGTGTGAAATTACGTTCGGAGGGGGCTTAACTCCCTCCCTAATAATTTAAAAGAAAAGAAAATGGGTAGTCTTAGGTAGTTAAGTACGTAGATTAATAATATCTAGTTTATATTGTCTGAAAAATTACGTAGCTATTAGTATGCATATTTTTTACGCAACAATTGCCCTTCCGTTTCTTTTCTAGCGAGACTTAGAGTCTTGGCGAGGAAGGACAATTGTTGCTGGGATCAACGGGCGGCTTCCCTTGTCTACGGCCGAAAGGTCAAGTCCAAAAGGAAAGAAAGGGGCTTGGAGACAAGGGAGCCGATAAAAATAATAAAACTAAAATTTTTAAAATAAGTCCGCTAAACTAGGGCTTAATATTTGGTTTTTCGTAATGGGCCCCGAGTGGCCGTAATTGTGTACTATTTCGTCTTTTACTTCAAGAAAATTAATTTTTATTCTGGGAATTTCCCCTTTGGTTACCTTTACGTGGTAACCAAAAAGTCTGCAAAGTTTCCCAAAATTCAGCTTGGGAAATAAATCAAAATTAGGGTCAGTTGGAGGGTAATAACTCCATTTTCTCGTTAATCTCCCCTCCAACGGACCAGCCGCGTGGCCAGCCCGAGTTGGGCACACGCTTTAAGATAGGGAGCTTCCAGAAATTTCTGGAAGCTCCAATAAAAGTCAAAGGAAGCTCGACGAAAGGCAAACACCAGTGAGCTGTCAGACTCCTGTCAGCTCACTGGAAATTTTCAAATTTCCATCAGTGTTCGTCTGAGACTCGGCCGAGAGCGGTCGGGTGTTTCCCCCCATAACTAGCACGTCTTCCCGTTGTGCCAGCGTTTTGGCCGGGAATAAAAGACGTGCTCACCCCGGTTAGCACACGAGTTAGGGCCCTCCTCTGACCCACACAGGTCAGAGGAGAAGATCTAAGTCAACACGACGAACACCACACGTTGAGGGCCGTATGAGCGCACTATGCTCGGCCAAGAACTGCAGCAGGAACGCACCTTTAGGGACTTTTAGGAGGCCTTTTGGCCTAAAACTTTCACTTTTTGTGGCCTTCGGGCCTTGTTTTAAAATTAACCTAGTATAACCAAGCCACGGCCCGAGTGGACTTTCATTTTTTAATAGGGGCTTAATGCCCGTTTTTGTGTTTTTTGTATCCTGTTGGGGTTTTGCTGGCGAATTGGGATTTTGAGTGGGGACCCACCCCTGAGTTGAGGTAGGAGGTCCCTTGGTTACGACCTCATATTCAGAACTGAGTTAATTTAGGGACTGTTTCTCCCCACAGCCGGCAATTAGGAATTGCCGGCCATATTCACAAAAATAGGCGCTACCGAAGCCAACCATATTGTCAGTAATTGTGTATTGTTATTGTGAACTGTAACCTTGTGTCGGCATCAAAAATGTTAGGAACTAAAAACCCTGAATTGTTTTTTATTATTAATTATCAGTCGTTTTAAGGGGAATGGCCGGCTTCCCCGTTGGTAATTTAATTAGTGCAACGCTGTCCTTAGCGGAAATATGTCTGTGTAGTTTTGTTGTAGTAATAATTGCCTGAGCAATTATTACTCGTTCGGCTTTCCAAAATAACCAAAGTTCCAAAAATCCAACAAAAATTTCTTTCATCAAAGTTATCAAACTTCCAAAGTTCAAAAACAAAATACTGGAAGAGGTTAATCAAAGTTAACCCAGAATTAGGGAAAAAATATGCATACTACAAGTAGGTAGGTTTTGTCAAGGAGTAGTTAGGCCTTGTTATATTGAATAATCGTATGTAAACAGTATTGTAATCTGTAGTGTGAATGAGACCCCCCCAAATTTACGTAAGTGGCTTCCTGGGTAAATCCCTCATGGAGTGTGAGGTTCCAGGGCTAGCCTTCTTTTGTAAAGTGTGAATTAGCGTTTAGTAAAGTAGCAATTTGGACCCAAAAACAGGATAAATTATAATCAGTAATGTTTGTTGGTTGGATGTGTAATCGCTGTTAAAGTACTAATTTTGGGAATGAAAGTCGTAGGAAAGTTACATAGAAATGTGGGTATATTCAGCGATTCAGGGCAGGTTTTGCAGCCTAGGGTCACGGGGACCCCCAATTAGGTCTGCCAAACCTGCTGGATTTCCGGTCATCCGTGTAGGTTGCCCTGCGGTTAGGGGACGGATGAACCGCATTCATGGAATCCAGGAATAGCCGAATCAGGGCCATGACAGAATAATCTGAATTATTACGAAATTAATTACAGTTTAGTAAAATTCGTTGGACATCCGATTAGCGGACTAGTAATTTAGTTAGTTCTAGGTAGGAAAATGTTAGATTAGTCTTGTTGTGTTAATTAGCGGAAGTTCTTAAGGATTGGGAAATAGTTAGCTCTAAGATAGAGGTATTAATGGTCTTGGTCTAAAATTAGCATGGGTTCACGGTCGTTACCGTAATCATTTAACCTCCCATGTAAGAGGCCAAAAGACGAATCAAACTAAAAGAAAAGAAGTAGACCCGTGCTGAGATTCGAACTCAGGTCCTCTGGATTAATAGATCCAGTGCTCATCCATTTGAGCTACACGGGTTATGATTAGAACAAGTTTAAGCCAGCCTATATAAGGAAGCAGTTCAGCAACCCAGCGCGTGTGCAGTTTAATTAATACGTTATATGTGCTAATTACGCATATGTAGAAGCAAACTTTAATTAGGTTTTTCTCACTAATTACTTAACATTTTTTGGTGCTGTAAGCACAAAAAATGTTCAGTTTTTTGAGCTCTACAAGAATATACAATTTTTACTTAAATTCATTTTCATCAAAATTTCGTTAACTTATATGTCAGTTTTGCACGAATGCAATTATGTGCTCGTGTGAAAGGGTGGTAGTTTGCGCGACTTCCGCTCGGCTGGCTGCTGGGGTTGCCAGCACCGGATCGAATAGCGGTTCGGCACGTCCCCTGTTAGGGCACTAGGATAAGGGGTTGGTAGATTTAGAAGTAGACGTAGTTCGGTAGGTCGGTAGGTCGGTAAGTAGGGACTGCGTAGAATGGCTGCTGAGATAGTGAGTGAGTGAGTTTTTGCCTTTTTGCTTAAACTTACTAAAGCTAATTACATGCCAAAACTCACTCCCAGTCAGCCAGTAGGTTTCATTTCAAGTTCGTTATTTCAGTTTTAAGTTTGTTATTTCAGTCCCAAACCTGCAAATAAATAATTAACAAGGATTTTACATTAAAATACCAGGTAATTTTAGGTTAACATTAATATTACGTAGGCTTTAGTTAGTTAGCATAAGTAGGTAGGTAGGCATTAGTTAAGATAATTATTGTAAATAACTAACAAGTGACCATTTTCCAATATCAGAAACGCACCATAAAACGTCCAGTTTCGTACATGTATTTGATCTAATCTTTGGGTCACGGGAAATGAACCCATTTCCCGTGACAAACCGACAAAATCAGGCCAAACACAGGCCGAAAATACTAATATTAGTCAGTATTATGGTTTGCTCTAAAGATCGCGCAAAATTTGGTCAGAATCAAGGCATTTCACATCAAAATGGCCCTAGAAGGCCGGTCTGTGCAAGGAAAGGACAAAAGCAAATGAAATCTGAATATAGGTAGCAAACAGCACAGGTTTTGTACATTTCTCAAGAACATTTCGTCTAATTGCCAGTTCAGTCAGACCCAGCCGGGCCCAAGGTGGAAACCTTGCGAATCAGTTCGTTCAAGCCGAAATTGCGGCAAGTTTAGCTAAATTCTGATAATACAAGTTAGCAGAGGCCAGGAAGGCCCAATTGGTGACAAGAAGTTACCGGAAACGGTTAATATTGTCAAACAGGCAATAACCAACGGTTTTAAGTCAATTCTTCAAGTGCAAGTTCAAATGGGGCCCAAAATGCACATTTTGGGCCTGGAAAGCAAAGGAACGAGTAATGGTTGCTGGGTTCGATTCCCGCACCATAATCTTTTACTAATGGGTTTTAACCCATTTGATTCAGGTGCGGAGACGAAGCTACGCTGCTCTATCCGAATCTGAACTGCCCGTGGATCATTAGTCTTGTGTCTAATCAGAAGTAGTTGCTCAGTAGTGGACCGCAGAAGTCCGGATCAGTAGTCTCAGTCAGTCATTCAGATAATCAGGATCAGTCATTTCGGAAGGTACATAGACGGCTTGCATTGCCGAGTAGTGGATTAAGACAGAGACAGCGAGTGTAGCACCACCTGATCAAAAAGGGAGGTTAAACCAGAAACCGAAAGACCTAACCTAATACTTGGAAAAGGGACTAAAACACTATTTCTTTGTTTCGATCTCATCATGAATTCAACCGTTTTCGTCATCAGTTTTATGTCGGGAGGCGTTTCTCCCGTGTCTCTGGCCTAAGCGCCACCCCAACCTCAGTGAAGAAGAAGAAGCCGTAGATTCGTTGAACTGTGTAGTTGTCTAATTTTCATTAATCAGGAATAAGTAAGGCAGAACCAGGAAACTCCCCCATTTTCTCTATTCCCTCAAAAAGCCAGTTCCGTACAGTAACCCTGTCTAGGTGTTGGAGCGGACCTTCGGGAAAGCAGTGTCCAACGATTCGGGGACTCACCCACAGACCGACCCCAGCTTTATCTCAGCTAATAATTGTTTGTTTGTAGTTTATTGATTTGTAGTTTGGTAATCCGTTTGTAAGGACGGATAAAGAGTCGCACAGCACAAGCATATAGGCGCACGAGAAAGCATAGGACTTACTTAGCAGAGTGTTGGAGACAGTGTAATAGTTAGTGTAATAGAGACAGACACCCGATTGCACCAAATGTGTTTAAAATCTAATTAGCTAAGTTAGATTTTAAACAGATCTTCAATATATTTAAGTGAACAGAGCATTGCACCAACTTAAATATATTTAAAATCTGTTTAAAATCTGATTACCTATTGAAAGTTAATTAGATTTTAAACATGCCTCATACCATGTTTAAAATCTGTTTAACGTGCAAATCTAGCAAATTGCACGAATTTTCTGGGAGTTTTCACTATATATAATTTTTTCTCCATTATTTTTCTTGAGCGATTAATTTAGTTTGTGTGTTCATATTCAAATAAGAAATCTAATAAATTCAAAATTTGGAGATTCATTTTTTGTTCAAGTTTGCACAGAAACCATTTTTGGTTGATGTAATAGCTTACTAAATGAAATCCTGAAAAAGGCTGCATTCATAGCAGTTACTGATAAGAACTGTAGGACGTAGGTTGCCAGAATTTGTTACCATCAAATAAGCAACATCGTAGCGTTTCTGACAGTCAAGCTAAGGCTAAGCTTAGCTAACCTAACTAAGGAATGTAAAGAGAAAGAAATAAAGTTTTGAAAACACGAATAATTAGATTTTAAACAGTTTCACACTGTCGTGACATTAGTATTTTATTATTGGACAGAGCTACTACTTCAAAGCTGCCGCTCGATGTCTGATAGGCTGTTTTAGTCACGTGACCCTTAATTAGATTTTAGTAAAACAGATTTTAAATAGAGGTTAAAAAGATTTTACGCAAAAATATTTTGGTGCAATGGAAAATGTGTTTAATGTTAAAATCTTTCTAGCTAATAAGATTTTAAGATAATTAGATTTTACGTAGAAACATTTGGTGCAATCGGGCGTAGAGTTTTGAGAAAAGGAAGAAGAAGAGGTACCACTGAACCTTGTCCCTAACCTAAAACATATAACTCGGGGTAATATTATCCTCACCTAGGATAATATTAATAATAACCTAAAGAGGGTAACTGGCAACTCTGGTACAGTAAATTGTCCTACTGTACTGATCTGTAATTGTACCTGTTTTTGCACAGTTTGTAACGACCCCTGTTAGTAACGCATTCTGTAATTGTAATCTGTAATCTTGCCAAAGAGTGTACCCATAATACCTGTAATAAGTTTAGTAAATAACTGGTGTGTCAGACCTAGAGTCTCAGAGTTTAACAGAGAGGCGCGATTGTCTCTGAAAGTCAGGCGCGTTAGCCTAAAGATTGGATCATGACTACTCAAAGGTAAGTTCTGGTCAGGAAGCAGAAGACTCATCATCAATCCAGCGATCAAATCAACGCAAGTGCTGACCCCTCTTGCCGATCGGCTGGACTCCAGTGCAACAAAACAAACGAACTCACAAGGAAGACCCCTACAAAGGTTGGCTGCAGGGAATCTCTGATTTTGGAACACCACCTTTCGGAGATCCGGTGCCTAAGTCTGCTTTCCTAAGTGGACGTGCTGACCTTCCGTGTAATCAAGTGCAGAGCGATTTCTGACACTAGACCGGAGAGCAGAGCGTTTTCTGACTCTGGATCCTAGCAACTTCATTACACATATATGGAAACAAATATCCGGCCGTCTCTCCCCAACCAGTTTATTTCACTATTTCACGATAACAAAACCATCAATTGTTTTTCGTCACTGCTGCGCTTTGTAATGGCTAGCCAGCACTTAGCTAAGTGGCAACTACATTGATCGTTAAATAATGAAGGAAATTTATGTTTTAAACAAGGTTTTCGCATACTTCGAGTAATATTGTGTTTTCAAATTTGGCGTACGAATTGACCAAAACTTATTGCAGGGTCATTTTTCCCAGTTTTCTGTTTGAGTCTAGAACAGTTGAGATATCGCTTGTTGAATTTTCAAAAATGGCATCAATATGCGTTTTTAGAAGTTTTCTTTCGACATGCCAAACAATAACTAAAATGCTGAAAAATGACCCTCGGCAAGATATTCCTGTCTTCGCTTGCGAAATTTCAGCTCTCTAACTTAGTTTAATCGAAAGTAATCCTTGTTCAAAATGTCATATTATTTTTTCCAATTTGTGAGTTACCGCCTAACAATGAAAGCTACATTTTTTGAGAATATGCAAGTTTTTGGTCATTTAATGCTTTAAATACGGCAAATCTATAGGTTGCCATTACAAATTTTTCAGTCTGCACCAGTGCGGTAAACGATACCAGTACCTTAAGAGTCAACACGTTCAGTAGTATGTTAGCAAGACGAGGTTTTTTATCTTGGTGTCCAGCAATGTAGGTTCTCGTAAGAGACCTTTATCATGCTGCCCTCCGCAGTCCATAAAATAGACAAGAGGCGGAGCGGCGAGGATCAAGGATAGAAAACAAGATCCCCAAGCAGTAAACACGAGGTTTTAGCGACAGTCAAAAAGTTTGCCCTAAAATTCATATATAACTCTTAAAGATTTAGAAATCATTACTGTCCAATATGCAGTTCAGTTCGGATCTTTCCAGCTGTAAAGAAATGTGAGCGTGTGCCAAAATGTACATACAGCAAGTTAGGTCACCAAGCTTCGCACCATTCCACGAGACTTCTGATTTTAGGAACTAGTGAAGAAATGTAACACTCTGAGGTGTTGTAAGCAGGTTTTTTTGCGTCCAGATGTGCGTCTGGACGCAAAGTTTCTTATCTGGACGCAATGAAATTTTAGCGGGACGCAAGCTAGACCCAACATTATTTCGGGAGGAAATTCACTTTTGTAAGAGTAAAAACTTTAAATGTTTCCAGTACCAATTTTTCCGGTTTTTCTAAACATTTCTTCGGGTCCTGGGGGCTCCGCCCTCAGACCCCCGCTGTTTCCCACTTTGTCATGGAATGCCAAGGTGCACGGTCATGCCTCAATGTTGCTCAATGTTATTTGTTTATTTGTTGTCCACCTTCATCCATTTATGTAAGATCTTTTCGAACTCGTTTATTTCACTTCAATAAATACATAGAGATTAGTAGGTGCATTTATATACACACATATATATATATATATATATATATATATATATATATATATATAAATAAATAAATAAATAAATAAATATATATATATATATATATATATATATATATATATATATATATATATATTTATTTATTTATTTATTTATATATTTATACATTTGTATTGTTCTCATTCAACAGGTCAGGCAGGATCAAGATTAGTAAAAGTAAAACCCCGAAATTAACAAAATTTGTAACTGTAGCAAAATATCCAAATTTTCTGGTTCTTCTAAAAAAACGTTTTTTGCAAAAAATACACAAATGGCAATTTGAAATAATGCAAGATTACCATTTTTCTAAAATTTTCAAATATATAGGTACAAAGGGCCTATGTACGAGCAATTCACTATCCATTTATCGTAACTAACGTTAATAGTATTTACAAATGCTTCAGTGTTTTGCCGTTGAATAATGCTGCACGGATCATACACGCTTCTTTATTGACTTTATACTGACTTTATTCAAAATTCAAGAATTCACAGATGCAATTAACACAAAAAATGCATTAGCGTTAGGAGCTTTAGTTAGAATAGATGTAACAGTTGCCAAATTAACCTTTTTAAACATTTCCACAAAGGATTTAATCCGTAATTTCGAAAAATCCCCAACTTATGGGGGGCTCTGCCCCCAGACGACCCCCCGGTGCTCATTTGCAATAATCCTGCTATTAAAAATCACCAGTTCTCAAAGTTTTCGAAACCGAATGTATGTTTTAATATTTGCTACCTTTCTTGTCAATGATATTCCTAAATGTTTCATACATTTTTAATACTTTAATTAGTTTAACTAACATTGAAATATCAGAATAATGTGTGTCAATAATACATATATATCGAAAATTACTAAGTTCTGCAACAGACGCCAAATAAAGTCTTTTTAAACATTTCCATTACGGATTATTCTGTAATTTCAAAAAATGCTTCAACTTCTGGGGGGCTCCGCCCCCCTGACCCCCCGCCGTGTATGTTGGACGCATCTATATTCTAGGTAGAATTCTGTAATCGTGCATTACAGTTAAGCAGCATCAGCTTTCTAAATAGTCTAAATAGCTTTCACTAAAGAACTTATCGAAATTTTCATAAATAAAACATTTTTTGCACTAAAAACACGCTAAAACAAGAATTCTGCTTGGACGCAAAATTTCTTAACGGGACGCAACTTAAATTTAGCGGGACGCAAGGTTTACGCAAATCCGAAAACCAAAAAAACCCTGGTTGTAAGCGCATTGTAAATAAACGAAGAACCATATATCAAATTGGGAGCCAGATTCTAATTTAGTGTATATATATATATATATATATATATATATATATATATATATATATATATATATATATATATATATATATACCGGTATATATATACACCGGTATATATATATATATATATATATATACTTCAAATAATTCCTAAATATTGCCTTTGAGCAAAATCTGACGATAATATTTTTAACCAAATTTTGGCTGCAAAAATAAGTGTCCAGGCCATGAAGTTTACAGCGATTTCATAGCTAAAATTGAAGTTAGCACGTAAAACAAATGACCAAAGTCTAGTGTTAGAATTGGCGGAAATGTTTCCAGATTGGCTTGAGGAGTTTGACGTAAGCCAACGATAATCAGCCGACGGCTAACCGGTTGGCCGGCCGATGACAACCAGTGTCAATATTGCTGTACTGAAAGCAAGACGGTACTCCATTAGAATTTTTCTCCAGAAAGAAATCATGCAAAGAAACAGAATTACTGTGTTCAGATAAGAAGCTATACATATAAACGCCAAACTAACTTGTATCTATCCATAATCCGAATAAATCTAACCAATCCATCACGATATCGTGCTCATCACCGATTCTCACTGTTTTGACCGGCCACCGGCCGGTTTGCATCACCAGGCCGGTGAAATAGCAGTTCACTAGTCAAAAACCGGCCGGGCAACAACACTACGGATCTTTTTTCATATCCGGATATCCACCTATTTATTGTTAACGGATATCCGGTTTATGCGCCTATTCCAAACTTCAGTTCAAGAAAATTTTTCTATTCCAAAGTTAAAATATCGATGTTTCTGTCAATTTTTGGTACGTTGTGAATAGCTATCATACTTCATACTGTAAAGCCAGTCTTGGTTTCCAAAACATTTTTAGATATTTTTGAAAAAATTGTAAAATTGAAATTTTCGATAAATCGGTAATTTTTCATTACTTTGTATGAAATGTAAACGGATATTCGAATTTTTCTCTCAATATATCCGGGTATCCAGTGCCCATCACTACCGATTACAATTCTCTAAAAAGTACTAAATCTGATAAAAGCTACTTATGAAAAAGTACTCCTCCTTAAAGCAGACGCTTTTATTAAAGGTACTCTTTTACTTCTTACGTTAAAACATACTGACTAATGGCTATTCCGATATTGGCTTAGACCTTGCTTCTCATTTCACAAAACTTTAGCTGCTGGGACTAAAAATAGATTCAGATTAGTATGGATTTCTCCGTCATTTTATTGAACCGCAGACGCTACGTCCAAATAAGACGACCTACACCTACCCAACTAATCTTTCAGGACATAATTTATTCAATCACCGAATATCACCAGAATATATTAATTAACGTACAACCAGAAGAAAATTCATGCAACATATCCAAGCATGATTTCTATATATCATAATAACGAGTGGGTGCAGTATATCACACAATATGAGCGTAAACGTATAGAAACAAATATGTAAACTTAGCATATTACATGAATTACATCAATTATCCTTAAGAAGACCACGCATTAGATAGATGATCCAAAAAACTACGTATCTAACGTCGGCCATAATTATAGTAGTTTGAGGACTGCCTGGCTTCTGATGGCCGGTTAAACATTACAGCATGGCTTAACAAATAAAATTACTTTAACATTTCACAGATTGTCCACAAAACTTGTCACAAACCTTAGCTATAGTAGGCACAAAACCCAGGTACGCTGTACTTTCGAGCGATTAAACTATCATTGCTGCTTTACATATTTACAGCCTCAAGCAAGGAGAGACATCTCGAATGTTGACTACATCTACGAAAGGGATACAAGCGTTTCGAGCATAAACTTCTACAACTTACAACATACATACAACTGTAACAACGGGAAAGATAATTGCAAATGTTGCAAAATAGGTACAATAAGCGATTTTACATCAAGATCATACTCAGTTTCGTGAAACAAACGAACAAAAACTTATTTCTTCGTCAAAAGACAAAACAGAAGCAAGTGGACATAGTGTACATATGCGTATATATGCTAAACCGCATACTGGCCTTTCCCTAGGCCGAAATTTCTGTGGGGGCCCTGGGAGGGCGAAAATGTTTTCTAAAAACGCTTAAAAACAACTATACATTTGTTGGGTAAGAGAGCTGCTGTGGAGCCAAAAACTGAGCTATTTCTAACTTAAATTAAAGCTTAAAAGTGGCGAAACTGGGTGTTTTGGAATTTACCCTCAAAAGCCTATTTTACCGCGTACTTGAGTTCTGGAGGGGGGCAAAATCTTGGCGGAGGACTTAAGTATAGGAACCCATGTAGGACAAAGCCAGAGATAAGTATCTATATGAATAGAAAGAGTTAAGCTTAGTTAACTACAACTTCCCTGTCAGAAAAATACAGGGTGTTCCACGAGTGGGAAGAAGAGAAGGCTCTCACGACAAATTCATTGACAAAGATCGAATCCAAGTAATACGGGAGTAATACAAGGACACCCTGCAATTAAGCTAACGAAAGAACAGATATTACATACATAATAAAACCAAAATGCAGGCTAAAAATTCAAGTCCGTCCAGTGGTTTTTAAATCTAAAAGACATTTTAAAGAAAAAGTAAACGTACAGGTCTACTAATCATAATCATGACGCTACCACGATGTCTATTCTTTCGTTCACAAAATTCAATGACGAAATTTTTTTATGAAAAGACACGAAGACACCAGAGTGAGCACGGCGGTAGGTAGGTAGATTTAGATAGTAGTTTCAATAAGGAACAGGTTACATAACAATACAAGATGACAATGTAACACTGGGTTTATTTTACTGGGGGGGGGGCGGGGGGCGCCCCCCCCCTCGCTTTGGGTTCCCCCCCCCCACTCGTTCCCCACTTTTTTGGGCTTCCCCCCCCCCCACTCACTATAGGGTGCCCAGAAAATGCCAAATTTTTAGGATTTTTGGTCAAAATTTTCAAAAATTTTCCGGCTAAAACCGGAATTTTTTTGTCAAAAATCGTCTTTTTTGGTGCTAAAACACAATTTTTGAGCACTTTTAAGCTTAGTTATAGCAGTATATGTAGAAAACAGGCTTTTTATACGGTATTTTTAGGCATTTTTTGCCCATTTATTTCCCCACTTTTCACCTCCCCCACAGGGGGGAAAACTTTCCCCCCCACTTTCCCCCCCCCCCCCCCCCCCGTAACATAATAGTGAGAGGCTTAAAAACTGCATGCACCCCTCCCCTTGGGAAAATTATATATATACAAGTTACATAGGAACAAATTTCGATGTTTCTGTCAAGATGCAGTCTGACTCAATTTTCAAAAAGAAAAGCTATTTAGATTTAGTACCACTGTATTGCAATGTCCGGACAATGCGTTAAGGCAAAATGCTTAAGCTGGATGTCTACTAGCAAATTTCAAAAAGCGTGAAACTACGACTTTGACTGACTGCTTTACAGGTAAAATATCCAGACGGTTCCAAAAGTATACAGTAGGTTAACCTACATACAGCAACAGTTCCAGGCAAAACATCAACTTCAATTCGACATACGAAACGGTCAGACTGAGACTGTGCTGAATATATATTAAATGCTGTATAAGTGATCACAATTTTCTACACACATTTTTGTGTCAGACTTTAAGTGAGAGTATCATCCATCATCAGCCAACTCTGATCAGGACGAAAAAACCGCCTGGATTTTGAGAGCGGGTCACTTTGTCTTGACCGAGGCCGCAGCCTTCGTTCTGGCCTTTTCCCGCCTTTCCTCCTCCTCATCTTCCAGGCGAGCGATGCGGGCACTCCGTGCCTCCTCCTTCTGAATCTGGGCCCAGTTGGCCTCCATGGAACGATCGTCCCAATCCGCCTCATCGCGAAACTTTTTCCGGTCATAGCCAAAGATTTCCTTGATATACTTCGAGTAGGACGGGCTGCGATCACCCCCTCCTTTGCGGCTTCCCGGCCCTCCGCCAAGCTCATCATCCACAGTGGAATCGTCAATAAAATCATCCATCTCTGAGTCATACTCATCTTCTTCATCCTCGTAGTCTGTAGAGTATCGAGCCGAGGAGGAAACCGAACGTCGCTGCTGGTTGTAGTCATAGTCCTTATAGTAGGGATGAACAGGGCTGGACCCGCGGCCCCCAAACAGGTCGCCGGGGCGTCGCGGCAACGGTTTGGCCGCCTGACCGGGCCGACGGCCGGCCGCCCCAGCAAAAGGATCGCCAGGCCGGGGCGGCAGTAACTTCTGAGCTGGCGGTGGCCGGCCAAACGGATCGCCGGGTCGTCTGGGCAGTTGAGGGGCACCACCAGGGCCCTTAACTGAGGCAGGGGCGCGTCCTGCCGGCGAAGGAAGCGGACGCTGCTTGGCTCCGACGCCAGGACCGCCAGGTCCTACTGGCCGGGACGGTTTAACAAAACCATCCTTTGTTGTCTGAACTGGTCTGGTTTGAGCAGCAGCAGCAGCAGTAGTAGAAGCGGAAGCTGACTTTGACTGCGGTGGGGGCAAACGACCAGCCGTCGGAGCAATAGGCTTTTTCTGACTGTCCAAAGGAGGTCTTCGATCCGGAGGTCGCTGCAGTTTGGACTGGGATGGGCTGGCTGTCATAATTCTATGGTCCAGGCCGTCCTTCTTTCGGGGAATGGTGGTCAGAGGGCGAGCAGGACAGCCGGAATTGGCACTAGTCGAGCCAGAAACCCGTTGGCTTCCTTCAGGCTTCAGATTACTACTACTAGCATTACTACTACTACTACTACTACTACGCTGATGAGATACAGAAGTCGTAGAACCGTTCTTTCGAATGGGGAATTCGCCAGAGGCAGTTCGGGATGAGACGGATTGATTGGAGGACTTACTCACTGAACCCCCCGACGGGGTGGCGTTGGTTCGCTTCGGTATGGATCCCATTGAGGCCAATCGTTGCTGTTGTTGTTGTCGTTTGTAGTCCAGTTCCGTCAGACGTCCATAGGCACCGACAGATGACTGTTTCGGGAGACCGGGGTCGGCCCGTCGGTCGACCGATCGATCGCCGGATTTTCCATTTTTCATCCGGTAGTCACCGGATTTTCCGGATGGGTTACTGTAGCGCTGCGGTGCCGGGGGTGGTGAGTCCCTATAGGAGTCATCCGGAGACCGAGTACGCTGTCGTGAGTAAGACTCAGCAGTTCTACTTGACGGCTGCGGAGGGGGGAGCGGTCTTTTACTCCCCGCCGATGATCGTTGTCGTTTAGTAATGTCCCGCCCGTCCTGGAACAGGTCCCGGGTGGAGGGTTCAGCCGGCCGACCGGGATGCAGTCGGGCCACCTTGTGAGCAGGCTGTGAGGTGTCAACCAGTATCGGTTTCTCCTTCACGGCAGAGGCGAGCCGCATCAGTTCGTTGAAGTTGGCCGTCGGCGGAGGCGAGTGTCGCCGTTTTGGGGGAGCCGGTTGGGGAGATGATGGTCGTTTTGACGAACCGGAATCTCCGACCGATCGAGTCACATCCCTCCCCCCGCTCGACGACGAAGGGGCCGCACCCTTCCTTGAAGAGGTTGGAGGAATCACGGTTCTTCGGAGCAGCTCTTCACTGCTGTGAACCAGCTTTCGATCATTGACCGGATCATAGGCCAGTCGAAAGGCATCGGCAAGCTTCTTGTTCAGCCGGCCGCCGTTGGCCTCTAGGCGGGCTTTCAGCAGCGATTCCCGCGTAGCCTTGATGTCTGCCTGCTTCTTCTTCTCTTCCAGCTGCTTTCGCTGAAGGAGTCGTCTGACGGCCGTCGGATCCACGCCACCCGCTCGGTCACCAGGACCTTTGCTGAAACAAAAGTAAATGTTAAGAAAAATGTTCCGCAGAAAAGCGCTTCATATATATACAAGAACCAAAAATGCTCCTTCGTCGCATGTAAAATACGGAAAGGCGGGGCAGGGAGCGAGGACATATATATATATATACAAGTAGGAAAAATGCTCCTTGCAGTCGCATGAAAAAGTTAATATGAGCTATGATGGCCAACATTTAAGCGTGTCAAGGACAAGACTTAAAATGTTTAATATGAGCCAGCATCTAAATATGTAGAGGACAAGATGTAAACGTCTAACATGAGCCGCTACGTTTCTCTTGGGCTCATATTGACGCTCACTTTGGTTACGCCTGTGGTACGTGTCCTCTAAACAGACATTATTAAACCTAGCCAGCAAAGACTGAATATTAATACTGGCGTATACGTTTAGCAAAAATCAGAATTGCCAGATTTTTCAACTTCACTTCAAAAAATGTGTTTGTTTTACGACGCTGCTTCAGATCTCACTATACGTATGTACATGTATATAAATTATTAACAAAAGCAATCAATATAAACCTGAATAAGGAAATAAAAATTAGAACTGTCACAGACGATATATACTTACCTAGTGAGATTTCATCCAGCCTTACCATCCTTGCATATGCAAACCATCCTAACCTTTTGACTATCTGAAGAAAGCCTTTGTATCTACAAAATATATTAGCCATTTCATTTGCGTCAATATGAGCCCAAGAGAAACGTAGCGGCTCATGTTAGACGTTTACATCTTGTCCTCTACATATTTAGATGCTGGCTCATATTAAACATTTTAAGTCTTGTCCTTGACACGCTTAAATGTTGGCCATCATAGCTCATATTAACTTTTTCATGCGACTGCAAGGAGCATTTTTCCTACTTGTCCTATTTCATTTTTGGTATTGTATCAGAGTGTGATACCATCCATAATGGGTGGGTTTTAACTTATATATAGCAAGCCTGAAGGATTTTTGTATTGTTACCTCCACTCCAGCTATATATATAATGAAACAATCTTTGCCACATTCATTTTAGCTAAAGATATAATGAAACAATCTTGGCCGCATTCATTTTAGAGGTTGACAATTTTTCGCGTTTTTGAACTTACACGCTTGACAACACACGAATGTACCCTCTCCGCAGAGCGATGGAACCACTTTTCGTGGGTGCTATAATGACAAAAGTTGATCGCCTTGCCAAGGGCTTTCATTTGATACCAAACTTGACCACTTATGAAGACTTTCATTTTTGACCCACACCGGACCCACCGTGGGTGGGGCACACGCCCACAGGACGTTGGTGCCATATGACAAAAGTTGATCTTTGGATATCGGTGTTGACTTTCATTTTTGACAAATCTCCCGTCTGTGGGCGGGTGCCCCACCCACAGTGGGTCCGGTGTGCGTCAAAAATGAAAGTCTTCAAAAGTGGTCATGTTTGGTATCAAACTGAAAGCCCTTGGCAAGGCGATCAACTTTTGTCATTATGCCACCCACAAAAGTGCTCACGGACCTGGGGCAGGTGCCCCACCCACAGTGGTCCGGTGTGGGTCAAAAATGAAAGTCTTCAAAAGTGGTCAAGTTTGGTATCAAATGAAAGCCCTTGGCGAGGCGATCAACTTTTGTCATTATGCAACACCCGAAAACAGGCTACATAGAACAGTGCGCGTGAGCACCACCCACGGTGGGTCCGGTGTGGGTCAAAAATGAAAGTCTTCATAAGTGGTCAAGTTTGGTATCAAATGAAAGCCCTTGGCAAGGCGATCAACTTTTGTCATTATAGCACCCACGAAAAGTGGTTCCATCGCTCTGCGGAGAGGGTACATTCGTGTGTTGTCAAGCGTGTAAGTTCAAAAACGCGAAAAATTGTCAACCTCTAAAATGAATGCGGCCAAGATTGTTTCATTATATCTTTAGCTAAAATGAATGTGGCAAAGATTGTTTCATTATATATATAGCTGGAGTGGAGGTAACAATACAAAATCCTTCAGGCTTGCTATATATAAGTTAAAACCCACCCATTATGGATGGTATCACACTCTGATACAATACCAAAAATGAAATAGGACAAGTAGGAAAAATGCTCCTTGCAGTCGCATGAAAAAGTTAATATGAGCTATGATGGCCAACATTTAAGCGTGTCAAGGACAAGACTTAAAATGTTTAATATGAGCCAGCATCTAAATATGTAGAGGACAAGATGTAAACGTCTAACATGAGCCGCTACGTTTCTCTTGGGCTCATATTGACGCAAATGAAATGGCTAATATATTTTGTAGATACAAAGGCTTTCTTCAGATAGTCAAAAGGTTAGGATGGTTTGCATATGCAAGGATGGTAAGGCTGGATGAAATCTCACTAGGTAAGTATATATCGTCTGTGACAGTTCTAATTTTTATTTCCTTATTCAGGTTTATATTGATTGCTTTTGTTAATAATTTATATACATGTACATACGTATAGTGAGATCTGAAGCAGCGTCGTAAAACAAACACATTTTTTGAAGTGAAGTTGAAAAATCTGGCAATTCTGATTTTTGCTAAACGTATACGCCAGTATTAATATTCAGTCTTTGCTGGCTAGGTTTAATAATGTCTGTTTAGAGGACACGTACCACAGGCGTAACCAAAGTGAGCGTCAATATGAGCCCAAGAGAAACGTAGCGGCTCATGTTAGACGTTTACATCTTGTCCTCTACATATTTAGATGCTGGCTCATATTAAACATTTTAAGTCTTGTCCTTGACACGCTTAAATGTTGGCCATCATAGCTCATATTAACTTTTTCATGCGACTGCAAGGAGCATTTTTCCTACTTGTATATATATATATATATATATATATATTTTTGAGGACTCATTTGTGATAGCTTAACATTATAATGGGCAGGAGTAGAAAAAGGTTCAGAGCTGAAAGAAGGAAAAAAAAGAAAGGTACTGGATTTGGGGGTTTTGGGTCGGCAAAGGAGATTTTTAGAATTTGGGGGTTGTTGTTAATTAGTAAAATATATGAGTGTAAATGGTAAGATTGGTGGGATTGGGGTGGGGGGTCAGGAAAATATGTGTTAATAGGGTATGGTGTTCCTACAACGAGGCTCATATTGGCGTCACAGTGCAGCCTCGTTTAAGATAATCAGATCATCATATTAAAGAAAAACGAATGAATAGACATAACATGTTAACATTGTGGCCTGAAAGAAATGGACTGAACGAAGTGAACTGCGACACCTCAAGTTGAACTGTACATGCAAGCTGATGTTTCCCGAAACACCTCGGAACCTACTATTTCCGGAAGTATTATAGTACACCTACTGTATTCTCGGAACACTATGACACACTACTCACATAATTAATGCTTTCCCCACTTGGCTCTGAGTCAGAGCGCAGAGTGGCATGCCGTATAATCAATGGGTATGCACAGTATAATGTCTTAGCGACAAGATGTGTGAAGGACAATTTTTTGTAATGACAAGCTTTACGTGCTATTTATATGAAGGTCAAATATCGACAAATTATATTATGACATACGCCAATATGAGCCTCGTTGTAGGACAGGCTCATATGTTAAGCCGTTGCAACTTGTTTTCCTTAATTTACAACCTCAACGCCACTCATATACATTTTACAGGCTAGTTTCCGTGTTTGTACAACCTGCCTGAGAGTACTCATATGTATTTTACATGCGACGAAGGAGCATTTTTGGTTCTTGTATATATATGAAGCGCTTTTCTGCGGAACATTTTTCTTAACATTTACTTTTGTTTCAGCAAAGGTTCTGGTGACCGAGCGGGTGGCGTGGATCCGACGGCCGTCAGACGACTCCTTCAGCGAAAGCAGCTGGAAGAGAAGAAGAAGCAGGCAGACATCAAGGCTACGCGGGAATCGCTGCTGAAAGCCCGCCTAGAGGCCAACGGCGGCCGGCTGAACAAGAAGCTTGCCGATGCCTTTCGACTGGCCTATGATCCGGTCAATGATCGAAAGCTGGTTCACAGCAGTGAAGAGCTGCTCCGAAGAACCGTGATTCCTCCAACCTCTTCAAGGAAGGGTGCGGCCCCTTCGTCGTCGAGCGGGGGGAGGGATGTGACTAGATCAGTCGGAGATTCCGGTTCGTCAAAACGACCATCATCTCCCCAACCGGCTCCCCCAAAGCGTCGGCATTCGCCCCCGCCAACGGCCAACTTCAACGAACTGATGCGGCTCGCCTCTGCCGTGAAGGAGAAACCGATACTGGTCGACACCTCACAGCCTGCTCACAAGGTGGCCCGACTGCATCCCGGTCGGCCGGCTGAACCCTCCACCCGGGACCTGTTCCAGGACGGGCGGGACATTACTAAACGACAACGATCATCGGCGGGGAGTAAAAGACCGCTCCCCCCTCCGCAGCCGTCAAGTAGAACTGCTGAGTCTTACTCACGACAGCGTACTCGGTCTCCGGATGACTCCTATAGGGACTCACCACCCCCGGCACCGCAGCGCTACAGTAACCCATCCGGAAAATCCGGTGACTACCGGATGAAAAATGGAAAATCCGGCGATCGATCGGTCGACCGACGGGCCGACCCCGGTCTCCCGAAACAGTCATCTGTCGGTGCCTATGGACGTCTGACGGAACTGGACTACAAACGACAACAACAACAGCAACGATTGGCCTCAATGGGATCCATACCGAAGCGAACCAACGCCACCCCGTCGGGGGGTTCAGTGAGTAAGTCCTCCAATCAATCCGTCTCATCCCGAACTGCCTCTGGCGAATTCCCCATTCGAAAGAACGGTTCTACGACTTCTGTATCTCATCAGCGTAGTAGTAGTAGTAGTAATGCTAGTAGTAGTAATCTGAAGCCTGAAGGAAGCCAACGGGTTTCTGGCTCGACTAGTGCCAATTCCGGCGGTCCTGCTCGCCCTCTGCCCACCATTCCCAGAAAGAAGGACGGCCTGGACCATAGAATTAAGCCAGCCAGCCCATCCCAGTCCAAACTGCAGCGACCTCCGGATCGAAGACCTCCTTTGGACAGTCAGAAAAAGCCTATTGCTCCGACGGCTGGTCGTTTGCCCCCACCGCAGTCAAAGTCAGCTTCCGCTTCTACTACTGCTGCTGCTGCTGCTCAAACCAGACCAGTTCAGACAACAAAGGATGGTTTTGTTAAACCGTCCCGGCCAGTAGGACCTGGCGGTCCTGGCGTCGGAGCCAAGCAGCGTCCGCTTCCTTCGCCGGCAGGACGCGCCCCTGCCTCAGTTAAGGGCCCTGGTGGTGCCCCTCAACTGCCCAGACGACCCGGCGATCCGTTTGGCCGGCCACCGCCAGCTCAGAAGTTACTGCCGCCCCGGCCTGGCGATCCTTTTGCTGGGGCGGCCGGCCGTCGGCCCGGTCAGGCGGCCAAACCGTTGCCGCGACGCCCCGGCGACCTGTTTGGGGGCCGCGGGTCCAGCCCTGTTCATCCCTACTATAAGGACTATGACTACAACCAGCAGCGACGTTCGGTTTCCTCCTCGGCTCGATACTCTACAGACTACGAGGATGAAGAAGATGAGTATGACTCAGAGATGGATGATTTTATTGACGATTCCACTGTGGATGATGAGCTTGGCGGAGGGCCGGGAAGCCGCAAAGGAGGGGGTGATCGCAGCCCGTCCTACTCGAAGTATATCAAGGAAATCTTTGGCTACGATCGGAAAAAGTTCCGCGATGAGGCGGACTGGGACGATCGTTCCATGGAGGCCAACTGGGCCCAGATTCAGAAGGAGGAGGCCCGTAGTGCCCGCATTGCCCGCCTGGAAGATGAGGAAGAAGAGAGGCGGGAGAAGGCCAGAACTAAGGCGGCGGCCACGGCCAAGAAAAAGTGACCCGCTCTCAAAATCCAGGCGGTTTTTTCGTCCTGATCAGAGTTGGCTGATGATGGATGATACTCTCACTTAAAGTCTGACACAAAAATGTGTGTAGAAAATTGTGACCACTTATACAGCATTTAATATTCAGCACAGTCTCAGGCTGACCGTTTCGTATGTCGAATTGAAGTTGATGTTTTGCCTGGAACTGTTGCTGTAGGTCAACCTATACTGTATACTTTTGGAACCGTCTGGATATTTTACCTGTAAAGCAGTCAGTCAAAGTCGTAGTTTCACGCTTTTTGAAATTTGCTAGTAGACATCCAGCTTAAGCATTTTGCCTTAAAGCATTGTCCGGATATTGCAATACAGTGGTACTAAATCTAAATAGCTTTTCTCTTTGAAAATTGAGTCAGACTGTATCTTGACAGAAACATCGAAATTTGTTCCTATGTAACTTGTATATAATTTTCCCAGGGGGGGGGGGGTGCATGCAGTTTTTAAGCCTGTCACTATTATGTTCCTGGGTTTACTTTAGGCGAAAAAAAGGGGGGGGGGGGGAAGAGAGAAAGTGGGGGGGGAGCCCCCCCCCACGAGTGGGGGGGGGTCGAAAAGTGGGGGGGGGGAAATAAAATGGGCAAAAAATGCCAAAAATACCGTATAAAAAGCCTGTTTTCTACATATACTGCTATAACTAAGCTTAAAAGTGCTCAAAAATTGTGTTTTAGCACCAAAAAAGACGATTTTTGACAAAAAAATTCCGGCGAAGCCGGAAAATTTTTGAAAATTTTGACCAAAAATCCTAAAAATTTGGCATTTTCTGGGCACCCTATAGTGAGTGGGGGGGGGGGAAGCCCAAAAAAGTGGGGGGGGGAACGAGTGGGGGGGGGGAACCCAAAAAGTGGGGGGGGGGGCGCCCCCGCCCCCCCGCCCCCCAGTAAAATAACCCCAGTGTTACATTGTCATCTTGTATTGTTATGTAACCTGTTCCTTATTGAAACTACTATCTACCTACCTGCCGCCGTGCTCACTCTGGTGTCTTCGTGTCTTTTCATAAAAGAATTTCGTCATTGAATTTTGTGAACGAAAGAATAGACATCGTGGTAGCGTCATAATTATGATTAGTAGACCTGTACGTTTACTTTTTCTTTAAAATGTCTTTTAGATTTAAAAACCACTGGACGGACTTGAATTTTTAGCCTGCATTTTGGTTTTATTATGTATGTAATATATATCTGTTCTTTCGTTAGCTTAATTGCAGGGTGTCTTTGTATTACTCCCGTATTACTTGGATTCGATCTTTGTCAATGAATTTGTCGTGAGAGCCTTCTCTTCTTCCCACTCGTGGAACATCCTGTATTTTCTGACAGGGAAGTTGTAGTTAACTAAGCTTAACTCTTTCTATTCATATAGATACTTATCTCTGGCTTTGTCCTACATGGGTTCCTATACTTAAGTCCTCCGCCAAGATTTTGCCCCCCTCCAGAACTCAAGTACGCGGTAAAATAGGCTTTTGAGGGTAAATTCCAAAACACCCAGTTTCGCCACTTTTAAGCTTAAATTTAAGTTAGAAATCGCTCAGTTTTTGGCTCCACAGCAGCTCTCTTACCCAACAAATGTATAGTTGTTTTTAAGCGTTTTTAGAAAACATTTTCGCCCTCCCAGGGCCCCCACAGAAATTTCGGCCTAGGGAAAGGCCAGTATGCGGTTTAGCATATATACGCATATGTACACCACTGGCGGATCCAGGATTTAGTGACGGGGGGGCGGTAAAATTTTTCCAGCGGGGGGTCTGGGGGGCAGAGCCCCCCAGAAGTTGAAGAAATTTTTTGTTTTTGCAATAAAATCGGTCTTCGGATCTTTAATTCTTTTTATACTGAAGAACTGAACAAATTTTTTAAAATTCTTGATATTTTTAGGCAAAAATGGTGATTTTCTGCGAAAAATCGGATGCATTCCAAGCTTTTTCTTCACAAATGCAATAAATATGCGGTTAAAAAGTAGAAAATTCGCGCCGAAGGCGCGAAATTTTTTGGTTTTTTGCCCTTTTTTCTCTTTTTCTCCTTAATTTTTCCTACCTTCGAAACGCGACGGGAGGGCGGGCGCCCCCCCCCCCCCGCCCCCCCCCCTGGATCCGCCCCTGATGTACACTATGTCCACTTGCTTCTGTTTTGTCTTTTGACGAAGAAATAAGTTTTTGTTCGTTTGTTTCACGAAACTGAGTATGATCTTGATGTAAAATCGCTTATTGTACCTATTTTGCAACATTTGCAATTATCTTTCCCGTTGTTACAGTTCTGCTTCGTTGTATGTATGTTGTAAGTTGTAGAAGTTTATGCTCGAAACGCTTGTATCCCTTTCGTAGATGTAGTCAACGTTCGAGATGTCACTCCTTGCTTGAGGCTGTAAATATGTAAAGCAGCAATGATAGTTTAATCGCTCGAAAGTACAGCGCACCTGGGTTTTGTGCCTACTATAGCTAAGGTTTGTGACAAGTTTTGTGGACAATCTGTGAAATGTTAAAGTAATTTTATTTGTTAAGCCATGCTGTAATGTTTAACCGGCCATCAGAAGCCAGGCGGTCCTCAAACTACCATAATTATGGCCGACGTTAGATACGTAGTTTTTTGGATCATCTAATGCGTGGTCTTCTTAAGGATAATTGATGTAATTCATGTAATATGCTAAGTTTACATATTTGTTTCTATACGTTTACGCTCATATTGTGTGATATACTGCACCCACTCGTTATTATGATATATAGAAATCATGCTTGGATATGTTGCATGAATTTTCTTCTGGTTGTACGTTAATTAATATATTCTGGTGATATTCGGTGATTGAATAAATTATGTCCTGAAAGATTAGTTGGGTAGGTGTAGGTCGTCTTAGGCCCGTATTCATAAAGCGTTGGTACCCATACCACTGGTATGGAAGTAGGGGTACCAGTGGTTAACCAGTGGTATCGCAGGCATACAGCGAATTCATAAAACTTTATAACCACTTGTACCATACAGTTGGTACCATACCAAAGGTTAAAATTGCAAACCACCGATGGAGGTGGTTTGTCATATGTTTTACACCTGAATACAGGCTTTAATAAAGTAATTTGCGTTTTAAAATATTATTTAGTTCCAATAAAGACATTAAAGGCACTTAGTTTTAATTTTCTATCATATCAGAGTTCTGTATTATGTGTTTCTGGCTAACTATCAAAAGGTATAAATACTCAGATATTCATTCTAACATATAAATCAAAACAAATATAGCAGTTTTAAACCAGCTTAAAAAGAATTCTTTCATTAATTAATCTTTTTCGTTTTTATTTGTACAACAGATTATTATAAGGCATACCGCTGGTATCCCATTCATTTGAAGGGTACCAGTGGTATGGATACCACTGTTGAACATGAAAGGGATTTTCCTATTTCCGCCATACCACTGGTATGCAAACCGTGGTTAGAAAACCAGAGCTTTGTGAATTCGGTTAAGTAACCAATTGGTTTTCAAACCACTGGTATCCATACCAGTTGTATGGGTACCACTGGAATGGATACCAACGTTTTATGAATACGGGCCTTATTTGGACGTAGCGTCTGCGGTTCAATAAAATGACGGAGAAATCCATACTAATCTGAATCTATTTTTAGTCCCAGCAGCTAAAGTTTTGTGAAATGAGAAGCAAGGTCTAAGCCAATATCGGAATAGCCATTAGTCAGTATGTTTTAACGTAAGAAGTAAAAGAGTACCTTTAATAAAAGCGTCTGCTTTAAGGAGGAGTACTTTTTCATAAGTAGCTTTTATCAGAGGTAGTACTTTTTAGAGAATTGTAATCGGTAGTGATGGGCACTGGATATCCGGATGTATTGACAGAAAAATCCGAATATCCGTTTACATTTCAGACAGTAATGAAAAATTACCGATTTATCGAAAATTTCGAAAATTTTACAATTTTTTCAAAAATATCTAAAAATGTTTTGGAAACCAAGACTGGCTTTGCAGTATGAAGTATGATAGCTATTCACAACGTACCAAAAATTGACAGAAACATCGATATTTTAACTTTGGAATGGAAAAATTTTCTTGAACTGAAGTTTGGAATAGGCGCATAAACCGGATATCCGTTAACAATAAATAGGTGGATATCCGGATATGAAAAAAGATCCGTAGTGTTGTTGCCCGGCCGGTTTTTGACTAGTGAACTGCTATTTCATCGGCCTGGTGATGCAAACCGGCCCGCCGGCCGGTGGCCGGTCAAAACAGTGAGAATGTGAGATGAGATGTGAGAGTGAGATGAGCACGATATCGTGATGGATTTGTTAGATTTGTTCGGATTATGGATAGATACAAGTTAGTTTGGCGTTTATATGTATAGCTTCTTATCTGAACACAGTAATTCTGTTTCTTTGCATGCTTTCTTTCTGGAGAAAAATCTCTAATGGAGTACCGTCTTGCTTCCAGTACAGCAATATTGACACTGGTTGTCGTCGGCCGGCCAACCGGTTAGCCGTCGGCTGATTGTCGTTGGCTTACGTCAAACTCCTCAAGCCAATCTGGAAACATTTCCGCCAATTCTAACACTAGACTTTGGTCATTTGTTTTACGTGCTAACTTCAATTTTAGCTATGAAATCGCTGTAAACTTCATGGCCTGGACACTTATTTTTGCATATACATTAAATTAGAATCTGGCTCCCAATTTGATATATGGTTCTTCGTTTATTTACAATGCGCTTACAACCAGCGTTTTTTTTTTGGTTTTCGGATTTGCGTCAACCTTGCGTCCCGCTAAATTTAAGTTGCGTCCCGTTAAGAAATTTTGCGTCCAGGCAGAATTCTTGTTTTAGCGTGTTTTTAGTGCAAAAATTGTTTTATTTATGAAAATTTCGATAAGTTCTTTAGTGAAAGCTATTTAGACTATTTAGAAAGCTGATGCTGCTTAACTGTAATGCACGATTACAGAATTCTACCTAGAATATAGATGCGTCCAACATACACGGCGGGGGGTCAGGGGGGCGGAGCCCGCCAGAAGTTGAAGAATTTTTTTGAAATTACAGAATAATCCGTAATGGAAATGTTTAAAAAGAGTTTATTTGGCGTCTGTTGCAGAACTTAGTAATTTTCGATATATATATTATTGACACACATTATTCTGATATTTCAATGTTAGTTAAACTAATTAAAGTATTAAAAATTTATGAAACATTTAGGAATATCATTGAGAAGAAAGGTAGCAAATATTAAAACATACATTCGGTTTCGAAAACTTTGAGAACTGGTGATCTTTAATAGCAGGATTATTGCAAATGAGCAGCGGGGGGTCTGGGGGGCAGAGCCCCCCATAAGTTGGGGATTTTTCGAAATTACGGATTAAATCCGTTGTGGAAATGTTTAAAAAGGTTAATTTGGCAACTGTTACATCTATTCTAACTAAAGCTCCTAACGCTAATGCATTTTTTGTGTTAATTGCATCTGTGAATTCTTGAATTTTGAATAAAGTCAGTATAAAGTCAATAGAGAAGCGTGTGTGCTCCGTGCAGCATTATTCAACGGCAAAACACTGAAGCATTTGTAAATACTATTAACGTTAGTTACGATAAATTGATAGTGAATTGCTCGTACATAGGCCTTTTGTATTTGAAAATTTTAGAAAAATGGTAATCTTGCATTATTTCAAATTGCCATTTGTGTATTTTTTGCGAAAACGTTTTTTTAGAAGAACCAGAAAATTTGGATATTTTGCTACAGTTACAAATTTTGTTAATTTCGGGGTTTTACTTTAGTACTAATCTTGATCCTGCCTGACCTGTTGAATGAGAACAATATAAATGTATATATATATACATATATATATATATATATATATATATATATATATATATATATATATATATATATATATATATATATATATATATATATATATATATATATATATATATATATATATATATATATATATATATATATATATATATATGTGTGTATATAAATGCACCTACTAATCTCTATGTATTTATTGAAGTGAAATTCACGAGTTCGAAAAGATCTTATATATGTGGATGCAGGTGGACAACAACTTAACAAATAACATTGAGCAACATTGAGGCATGACCGTGCACCTTGGCATTCCATGACAAAGTGGGAAACAGCGGGGGTCTGAGGGCGGAGCCCCCAGGACCCGAAGAAATGTTTAGAAAAACCGGAAAAATTGGTACTGGAAACATTTAAAGTTTTTACTCTTACAAAAGTGAATTTCCTCCCGAAATAATGTTGGGTCTAGCTTGCGTCCCGCTAAAATTTCATTGCGTCCAGATAAGAAACTTTGCGTCCAGACGCACATCTGGACGCAAAAAAACCTGCTTACAACACCTCAGAGTGTTACATTTCTTCACTAGTTCCTAAAATCAGAAGTCTCGTGGAATGGTGCGAAGCTTGGTGACCTAACTTGCTGTATGTACATTTTGGCACACGCTCACATTTCTTTACAGCTGGAAAGATCCGAACTGAACTGCATATTGGACAGTAATGATTTCTAAATCTTTAAGAGTTATATATGAATTTTAGGGCAAACTTTTTGACTGTCGCTAAAACCTCGTGTTTACTGCTTGGGGATCTTGTTTTCTATCCTTGATCCTCGCCGCTCCGCCTCTTGTCTATTTTATGGACTGCGGAGGGCAGCATGATAAAGGTCTCTTACGAGAACCTACATTGCTGGACACCAAGATAAAAAACCTCGTCTTGCTAACATACTACTGAACGTGTTGACTCTTAAGGTACTGGTATCGTTTACCGCACTGGTGCAGACTGAAAAATTTGTAATGGCAACCTATAGATTTGCCGTATTTAAAGCATTAAATGACCAAAAACTTGCATATTCTCAAAAAATGTAGCTTTCATTGTTAGGCGGTAACTCACAAATTGGAAAAAATAATATGACATTTTGAACAAGGATTACTTTCGATTAAACTAAGTTAGAGAGCTGAAATTTCGCAAGCGAAGACAGGAATATCTTGCCGAGGGTCATTTTTCAGCATTTTAGTTATTGTTTGGCATGTCGAAAGAAAACTTCTAAAAACGCATATTGATGCCATTTTTGAAAATTCAACAAGCGATATCTCAACTGTTCTAGACTCAAACAGAAAACTGGGAAAAATGACCCTGCAATAAGTTTTGGTCAATTCGTACGCCAAATTTGAAAACACAATATTACTCGAAGTATGCGAAAACCTTGTTTAAAACATAAATTTCCTTCATTATTTAACGATCAATGTAGTTGCCACTTAGCTAAGTGCTGGCTAGCCATTACAAAGCGCAGCAGTGACGAAAAACAATTGATGGTTTTGTTATCGTGAAATAGTGAAATAAACTGGTTGGGGAGAGACGGCCGGATATTTGTTTCCATATATGTGTAATGAAGTTGCTAGGATCCAGAGTCAGAAAACGCTCTGCTCTCCGGTCTAGTGTCAGAAATCGCTCTGCACTTGATTACACGGAAGGTCAACACGTCCACTTAGGAAAGCAGACTTAGGCACCGGATCTCCGAAAGGTGGTGTTCCAAAATCAGAGATTCCCTGCAGCCAACCTTTGTAGGGGTCTTCCTTGTGAGTTCGTTTGTTTTGTTGCACTGGAGTCCAGCCGATCGGCAAGAGGGGTCAGCACTTGCGTTGATTTGATCGCTGGATTGATGATGAGTCTTCTGCTTCCTGACCAGAACTTACCTTTGAGTAGTCATGATCCAATCTTTAGGCTAACGCGCCTGACTTTCAGAGACAATCGCGCCTCTCTGTTAAACTCTGAGACTCTAGGTCTGACACACCAGTTATTTACTAAACTTATTACAGGTATTATGGGTACACTCTTTGGCAAGATTACAGATTACAATTACAGAATGCGTTACTAACAGGGGTCGTTACAAACTGTGCAAAAACAGGTACAATTACAGATCAGTACAGTAGGACAATTTACTGTACCAGAGTTGCCAGTTACCCTCTTTAGGTTATTATTAATATTATCCTAGGTGAGGATAATATTACCCCGAGTTATATGTTTTAGGTTAGGGACAAGGTTCAGTGGTACCTCTTCTTCTTCCTTTTCTCAAAACTCTACGCCCGATTGCACCAAATGTTTCTACGTAAAATCTAATTATCTTAAAATCTTATTAGCTAGAAAGATTTTAACATTAAACACATTTTCCATTGCACCAAAATATTTTTGCGTAAAATCTTTTTAACCTCTATTTAAAATCTGTTTTACTAAAATCTAATTAAGGGTCACGTGACTAAAACAGCCTATCAGACATCGAGCGGCAGCTTTGAAGTAGTAGCTCTGTCCAATAATAAAATACTAATGTCACGACAGTGTGAAACTGTTTAAAATCTAATTATTCGTGTTTTCAAAACTTTATTTCTTTCTCTTTACATTCCTTAGTTAGGTTAGCTAAGCTTAGCCTTAGCTTGACTGTCAGAAACACTACGATGTTGCTTATTTGATGGTAACAAATTCTGGCAACCTACGTCCTACAGTTCTTATCAGTAACTGCTATGAATGCAGCCTTTTTCAGGATTTCATTTAGTAAGCTATTACATCAACCAAAAATGGTTTCTGTGCAAACTTGAACAAAAAATGAATCTCCAAATTTTGAATTTATTAGATTTCTTATTTGAATATGAACACACAAACTAAATTAATCGCTCAAGAAAAATAATGGAGAAAAAATTATATATAGTGAAAACTCCCAGAAAATTCGTGCAATTTGCTAGATTTGCACGTTAAACAGATTTTTAAACATGGTATGAGGCATGTTTAAAATCTAATTAACTTTCAATAGGTAATCAGATTTTAAACAGATTTTAAATATATTTAAGTTGGTGCAATGCTCTGTTCACTTAAATATATTGAAGATCTGTTTAAAATCTAACTTAGCTAATTAGATTTTAAACACATTTGGTGCAATCGGGTGTCTGTCTCTATTACACTAACTATTACACTGTCTCCAACACTCTGCTAAGTAAGTCCTATGCTTTCTCGTGCGCCTATATGCTTGTGCTGTGCGACTCTTTATCCGTCCTTACAAACGGATTACCAAACTACAAATCAATAAACTACAAACAAACAATTATTAGCTGAGATAAAGCTGGGGTCGGTCTGTGGGTGAGTCCCCGAATCGTTGGACACTGCTTTCCCGAAGGTCCGCTCCAACACCTAGACAGGGTTACTGTACGGAACTGGCTTTTTGAGGGAATAGAGAAAATGGGGGAGTTTCCTGGTTCTGCCTTACTTATTCCTGATTAATGAAAATTAGACAACTACACAGTTCAACGAATCTACGGCTTCTTCTTCTTCACTGAGGTTGGGGTGGCGCTTAGGCCAGAGACACGGGAGAAACGCCTCCCGACATAAAACTGATGACGAAAACGGTTGAATTCATGATGAGATCGAAACAAAGAAATAGTGTTTTAGTCCCTTTTCCAAGTATTAGGTTAGGTCTTTCGGTTTCTGGTTTAACCTCCCTTTTTGATCAGGTGGTGCTACACTCGCTGTCTCTGTCTTAATCCACTACTCGGCAATGCAAGCCGTCTATGTACCTTCCGAAATGACTGATCCTGATTATCTGAATGACTGACTGAGACTACTGATCCGGACTTCTGCGGTCCACTACTGAGCAACTACTTCTGATTAGACACAAGACTAATGATCCACGGGCAGTTCAGATTCGGATAGAGCAGCGTAGCTTCGTCTCCGCACCTGAATCAAATGGGTTAAAACCCATTAGTAAAAGATTATGGTGCGGGAATCGAACCCAGCAACCATTACTCGTTCCTTTGCTTTCCAGGCCCAAAATGTGCATTTTGGGCCCCATTTTGAACTTGCACTTGAAGAATTGACTTAAAACCGTTGGTTATTGCTGTTTGACAATATTAACCGTTTCCGGTAACTTCTTGTCACCAATTGGGCCTTCCTGGCCTCTGCTAACTTGTATTATCAGAATTTAGCTAAACTTGCCGCAATTTCGGCTTGAACGAACTGATTCGCAAGGTTTCCACCTTGGGCCCGGCTGGGTCTGACTGAACTGGCAATTAGACGAAATGTTCTTGAGAAATGTACAAAACCTGTGCTGTTTGCTACCTATATTCAGATTTCATTTGCTTTTGTCCTTTCCTTGCACAGACCGGCCTTCTAGGGCCATTTTGATGTGAAATGCCTTGATTCTGACCAAATTTTGCGCGATCTTTAGAGCAAACCATAATACTGACTAATATTAGTATTTTCGGCCTGTGTTTGGCCTGATTTTGTCGGTTTGTCACGGGAAATGGGTTCATTTCCCGTGACCCAAAGATTAGATCAAATACATGTACGAAACTGGACGTTTTATGGTGCGTTTCTGATATTGGAAAATGGTCACTTGTTAGTTATTTACAATAATTATCTTAACTAATGCCTACCTACCTACTTATGCTAACTAACTAAAGCCTACGTAATATTAATGTTAACCTAAAATTACCTGGTATTTTAATGTAAAATCCTTGTTAATTATTTATTTGCAGGTTTGGGACTGAAATAACAAACTTAAAACTGAAATAACGAACTTGAAATGAAACCTACTGGCTGACTGGGAGTGAGTTTTGGCATGTAATTAGCTTTAGTAAGTTTAAGCAAAAAGGCAAAAACTCACTCACTCACTATCTCAGCAGCCATTCTACGCAGTCCCTACTTACCGACCTACCGACCTACCGAACTACGTCTACTTCTAAATCTACCAACCCCTTATCCTAGTGCCCTAACAGGGGACGTGCCGAACCGCTATTCGATCCGGTGCTGGCAACCCCAGCAGCCAGCCGAGCGGAAGTCGCGCAAACTACCACCCTTTCACACGAGCACATAATTGCATTCGTGCAAAACTGACATATAAGTTAACGAAATTTTGATGAAAATGAATTTAAGTAAAAATTGTATATTCTTGTAGAGCTCAAAAAACTGAACATTTTTTGTGCTTACAGCACCAAAAAATGTAAAGTAAATAGTGAGAAAAACATAATTAAAGTTTGCTTCTGCATATGCGTAATTAGCACATATAACGTATTAATTAAAATGCGCACGCGCTGAGTTGCTAAATTGCTTCCTTATATAGGCTGGCTTAAACTTGTTCTAATCATAACCCGTGTAGCTCAAATGGATGAGCACTGGATCTATTAATCCAGAGGACCTGAGTTCGAATCTCAGCACGGGTCTACTTCTTTTCTTTTAGTTTGATTTATCTTTTGGCCTCTTACATGGGAGGTTAAATGATTACGGTAACGACCGTGAACCCATGCTAGTTTTAGACCAAGACCATTAATACCCCTATCTTAGACCTAACTATTTCCCAATCCTTAAGAACTTCAGCTATTTAACACAACAAGACTAATCTAACATTTTCCTACCTAGAGCTAACTAAACTACTAGTCCGCTAATCGGATGTCCAACGCATTTTACTAATCTATAATTAATTTCGTAATAATTCAGATTATTCTGTTATGACCCTGATTCGGCTATTTCTGGATTCCATGAATGCGGCCCATCCGTCCCCTAATCGCAGGGCAACCTACACGGATGACCGGAAATCCAGCAGGTTTGGCAGACCTAATTGGGGGTCCCCGTGACCCTAGACTGCAAAACCTGCCCTGAATCGTGGAACATACCCACATTTCTATGTAACTTTCCTACGGCCTTTCATTCCCAAAATTAGTACTTTAACAGCGATTACACATCCAACCAACAAACATTACTGATTATAATTTATCCTGTTTTTGGGTCCAAATTGCTACTTTACTAAGCCCTTCAATTCACTTTACAAAGAAGGCTAGCCCTGGAACCTCACACTCCATGAG
>JASAND010006990.1:0-40774 GCA_030248195.1 Trissonchulus latispiculum
CTTTTCTTGAGTATTTAATCTTCATGATGATCTTAGGTTATTTCTCGTTGATTAAATTCCATTCACCGAAATTTCCTGCCGTGTTGTAGATTTTCATCTCGTTTCTTATTTTGCTCGGGCACATTTTCAGCATTCTGCGTATTTCTATTTACTCACTTTCTGGCTAAAGGAGTTCTTGGGTGGAGCGGCTCGCTTGTTGTTGACCTAAGACTGGGACACGGAGTGAACCGTTCCCCCCAGACCCTTGTTTCTTATCTTTCTACATCTGACTAGTATCTAACAGTTTTCGAGTCTTCGCCGTGGTGTGGGTCTCCAAAGGTCGTTACCTAAAGGCTTTAGGTCGTCTTTGGGTACTCACACCGCTGCGACCATGCTGCAGTTGAGGGGCTTTTGTGATGTATTTTGTCTGTTTCATTTATTCCATGGCATTTTTCTTCCAGGTCACAATTTTTGTGCTTTATGCTTACTACTTTAATTTTTGTTTATGTTTAGGTGATGGTTTTCTTACATCGTAACCGGTCCCCATGCCCCCCATTCTGCGCCAGGCGGCCCCACGACGGATGCTGAACGGGCTGGACTCTGTTGTTGCTGTTCTGGTTCATCTGGACTCTCACCCAGACTGTGAACCTGTTATTCCAGACGGTGAACTGTTTTGCTGTGGCCACTATTTGAATTGGATCTGACTGTAAGGAGGTGGCTCTATTTGCCTCCGCTGTTTTCTGGACTGCTATCTGGTCCTCTGCTTTCTGTTGGGGCCTGATTTTTCTATCTTTGGTTTGGGCCACTGATCCTGGCCTTTGTTTTCTGTGGGGTCTTGGCTGGTCCTTTGACTGTTTACCGGGTTCTGATCATATCCCGGTTCTCTTTTGGCCTCCTTGCTGGTTTGGCCAACTTTCTATGATGGGCTTGGCCGTTTCTAAGTCGGCTTTCCGGTGTGACCATTTGTGGCCGATGGTCCTGTTTGGGTTGATTTTTGTCTGGTCCGGGTTCTTCCATCTGGACTCTTTCTTCTGTCGGGTCTGTTCCCGGTGTCTGCTGGAACTGTCCTGATTCTCCCATTATGAAGTTGTGGATTGTGTGCACGCCTTGGACGCTTGGTTCTCCCCTTGTTGTGTACTTGTTGTGAATTTTCATTCCATTTTTGTGTTTGTCTTTGTGAAGTATAATAAACAGGGGGAGGGGTTTGATAATCTATGCTGTTCAGATAGGGAGGGTTCCAGTCTATTTGTTCCCCAGTTTCTTTTTGTTTCGGGCGCTCCCTATTAGCTGTGCCTATTTCTCTGGTAGCTATTCACTGGTAGCTTGTTTTTCTTGTTGGCCATGTTTTGCCATTTACCAGTTTGCCTTATTGTTTTGCCTTTAATCTTTGTTTTTATATTTCTACTGATTTTTGTGTTTACCTTATCTCCTATGCATAATACACCGCTAGCAACTATTTGTATTTGTCGTTTTCTTATAGGACCTTAGTTGGATTTCTTCCGTGGGGTTTGTATCTGTTGGGATGGGTCCCCCAGTGGGTAGTGTCCCCGTTGTACTCTGCTCTTTCTGTCTGTTCGGCCTTGCGCGTGGGGGTCCATGCGGGTGTCTAGTTGTGTTGTTTTCCAAAAAGTATGCAGTCGTTTCTCAAAAGTCGTCACAAGTTGTCAATTGTTTCGTTTTGTTTAGTCGTTTGTTTCGTATGATTGTTTCGTCCGTCCAAAACTGGTTTAGTGTTTAGTTTCGGTCACAGCCGATATAGTTTTACCCAGTCTAAGTCCGAAGTGTCAGCCCGGACTCGTCTGTGAGCCGCGTAGTTCGCAGGCCAATGGGGATCGTCTGGCTCCATTTTTACTTTAGCTAGGTCTAACAGTCTGTTTTATCTCTAAAATTACTACTTGGAGCTCCAAAACTAATGTAATCCAGTTTTATCATTGTCTAATGTTCTGTGGCACCCGTATTGATCGCCGCGCGGGGGGCCGGCGGCGGAAAAGAGGGGGTATTTTGTGGGATATTACCCATTGGGGTACTGATAGCTAGCTGCGCAGCAGCGCAGCACTCAAAATTATATGTTGTGCTAGCTTCACACATGCGATGTAAAGTATACTTTATTTGATGGAATCAGACAACTTTGAACTATTTCGATAATTGTTTCATGAATGATAAAAGTGATTTCTTTTGGGCTAGCTACACGAGTAGCACAAAGTATATATAAACGAGAAAAGTGTAGGTCCAGTCAGTCGTAGTTGCAATTGTGGTTGTCGTCGGGGAGTCAGATAAATTGGGGGTTGACTTATTGGGTTGGTGCCGTTTTGGCTGAGTTTAGGATATTGGGAGAGAGTAACGTCCTCCCCTCTACTGTGTTTATTCTACGGTCGTGCTCTCTGACTATTTTTATAGCAATTTCGTGTATTTGTTGAAGAATTGGTATGAGTCTTTGATGTTTAGTGTAATAAAGTCTAGCGGTGTTCAAGTCTATTAGATCTAGGGACGGTCGCTTAGGGCCCATAGATAATTACTCTCCACTTGTATCTGCTAATTTATAACACTCTCGCTCCTTCTCTCATATTTGGCTAGGACTTAACATCACACACTGAACTCTTACTTGCAATCTTTACTGGAGTCCGACATTAGTTTATTACAGAGGTACACACATAGTACTTCACACAATGTTACGATTAAACAGTATTCTGCAACAGTTAGCCTTAAGACTGACCTAGAAAGAAAGGCACTGTTTGGTCGAGCGGCTTTCAGTACTACTAACAACGAAGATTCGTCTCAATTTCTCCCAATGATGGACTCACTGCGAGTACGCAACCGTTTGCAATAGCTTTATGCTACATTTGGTTTTGCCTTAATATTGCTCTATATCACATTCCAAGCTTTGAAGAAAAGCGCAGGTTATAGTTGAGAAAAACTTTTGACATTTAGGTCGCAAGGACTCTAAACTCTTCAAAGTTTGTTCAGAAAGAACAGCTGGTTTGAACTGGTTTTGCATATTTCGGTCTACTGTAGTTTAGGGCTTTGCGAGTGATCAATTTCTGTACCACTTTTTTTGATTCTTTCTTGGTTTAGGTGAAGCTGTGTCGACTTCTTCTCAACGACCACGTTTTTCTTCGCCACCTGGAGGATTATCACTTCGACTTGGCCCTTATCAGTCCCTATCAGCACTGCACTTCCGCGCTGATGCAGGAGTTCCGGATTCCCACCTTCTGGTACACCTGTGGCAACTACATCTTCGAACACAGCCTAGACGACATGGGGATACCCTATCGGTCCAGCTTCACTCCAAGTCTGGCAACTCCCTACTCCGATAGAATGTCCTTTCTCCAGCGATTCCACAATTTCTTCCGGGTTCAACTCGTTCGTCAAGCCGCCCGGGTTCCGTGGTCCTCCTTTTCCCGGGAACGTCGGTTGATGGGATCTCTTTCGCCGTCGATCCGGGAGATTGGATCCACCCTTGTGGGATATCTCATGACCGGATCCCATCTGGTGGATTTTCCTCGGCCTCACCTGTCCAGTCTATTCTACACTGGATATCTGGACTATCCACTGCCCCAGCAACAATTTAACGCCGCAAGTTAACGACCAGTTTTTGGTAATTGCCATGGGTTCGCTATCGGATACAACGGGTGTACCGAGATATATTATGGTATGGATGGTTTGTAGGAGGAATGCTTTTGAAACTGCAACTGAAACTACTTTAAGGTGGTGGTATCCTTTTGTGCAGTGCTTTTGTGGTGTTTTTGAAACGCTATAACTTTCGCAATTTTGGGAGTTGCAAAGAGCTTTATACATCGTTTTAAAGCTTATTATCTGTACATTCACGTGGGTTTACGAAACTGGCAAAATTAGCAAAAAATAGCAGAAATTTTCTGACAAGCTGACATCTAACAGGATGAATATAGACCAAAAGTTTTTGAACATCGATTTCTCAAAACTGAAGAATCGGCCAAAAGTTCTTTTTATGCCTCGATATGAAGAACATATGGGCCGAGGGACGTTTTTTTGGATTTGGCTCAGCAGGTCTTAACGGTCGAGAAAATCGGCTAAATGCACAGTAGCACGAAATTTCGCAACTTCGCATTCAGTTTTCTTGCTACTCAATATGTTTTAGCCCAAACCAAGAAAAACGTCCCTCCGCAGAAGTGCGAATTTCGATTCTGCCGAAAATCTCCGGAATCCGTCGAGTAGTTTTTGAGAAATCGATGTTCGAAACAAAATAATCGCAGTTTTGCCAAAATGGTTTTTCGGCCAAATCTCTAGCTGAAAACAGTAAAGTCCGGCGAATAGGCATTCATAAAATGTGCATTTGGACGATGTATCGATTGAGTATAACTAAGCCAATTTTGTCCTTAATATGTGGCAGTAATTTTGAAAAAACTGATTTCCTCGAAAATAGCCATTTTTTGACCCTAAAAACAGTTTTTTGCTTATACTGACTTAACCACTGGAGATAACTCAAAAGTTGTAAGAGCAAAAATGTTTCATTTTCGAGTCCTCTTTCCAGCCATACCAACCAATCCCGTGTCTTGTCTACCTACTGGGAGCTTAAGGCCAAAAACCAAAACTTTCTTATCTTTTGGCCCAAGAATACGGGACTGGTCCTAAAATGTTAAAGAGCACGGAAATAGGTTATTTCGTAAGTTTTAGCCCTTTGCGTAAAGGATTAAAGCCGTAGGAGTCAAAAATACCCGAAAGGAAACCAGCACCTTAAGTAAAGATCTGAAACTCAAACTGAAACTAGTTTCAGTCTTTCCTAAAAACATGAAGTTTTGAAGGTTTTAAGCAGCTATATCGTTAATATTTAGCAGTGGGAGAATAAATAAACATAAATTTATCTGAAATTGGGTCTTATCTCGATTACCCCCCGCCGCACCATTCAAAATCCTTAAAACTTGACCAAATGAGCTAAAATTTGGTATGGGTATGTTTTCGACCATGCTGAGTTCAAATATCGTAAAATTTTTCGATTTCTAAGGGGGGACCAAGGGAAACCGAAAAATGCTTTGCCTTCGATTTTGCTGAAAAGATGTATATAGGGGTTTTCGGGGTCGCAGAACACGAATCTGAAGTCCGTTTTTCGATTTAGCTTTTCGTTAGCTCAGTATAAGCTTACATCTTAAGCTTAATTCTTTAACTTATACTGAGCTAACGAAAAGTTAAATCACAAACGGACTTCAGATTCGTGTTCTACGACCCCGAAAACCCTTTCTATTAAAAACATTTTAGCAAAATCGAAGACAAAAAATTTTTCGGTTTCCCTTGGTCCCCCCTTAGAAATCGAAAAAACGAAATCGAAAAATTTTGCGATATTTGAACTCAGCGTGGTCGAAAACATACCCATACCAGATTTTAGCTCATTTGGTCAAGTTTTAAGGATTTTGAGTGGTGGGGGGTAATCGAGATAAGACCCCTGAAATTATTTTGTGTTCCCAGACCTAAACTGGAACTGAAACTAAAATAGGTTACTGAAACAACACTGCTGTATTGTAATTGTGTAGAAGACTAAGCCACCACGCTTTTCTTCTGCTTTCGATTGCATTCATACATCTCCTGCGACTAGAATACTCAAATATTCACCCAACAGCCAATCAGAATGCAGATACCCCTGTAGCAAGAGTGCATAATTGCACTATATATAAGAAGAAGAGTAAGCCACTAAAGGGCTCCTCTTCTTGGCATTGCGTAACGGTGCTCCGACCACAATACGCGAATGTTCCCCCGTTTGGTGGGGGGGTAGCTCTCTTTGACAAAGCATACCCCCCTCCGTTTGGTGGGGGGGGGGGGTAGCAGAAAAGAGGTCCCCGTTTGGTGGGGGGGGTAGCTCTCTTTGACAAAGCATACCCCCCGCCGTTTGGGGGGGGGGGGGTAGCAGAAAAGAGGTCCCCGTTTGGTGGGGGGGTAGCCAACAGCCAATCAGATTGCAGAGATCCCCTCCCCGTTTGGTGGGGGGGTAGAGCAGAGGATTGCGGTAGTTTTTGTTCTATTCGCAAAAGGGTCCCCGTTTGGTGGGGGGGTAGCAAAGAGAGGTCCCCGTTTGGTGGGGGGGTATGCAAAAGGGGTCCCCGTTTGGTGGGGGGTATGCAAAAGGGGTCCCCGTTTGGGGGGGGGTCGCCAACAGCCAAACAGATTCATTCGATCTTAGCCTGACTTGGCGACCCCCCCCCCAAACGGGGACCCCTTTTGCCTACCCCCCCACCAATCGGGGAGGGGGTATGCTTTGTCGAAGAGAGCTACCCCCCCACCAAACGAGGGAACATTCGCGTATTGTGGTCGGAGCACCGTTACGCAATGCCAAGAAGAGAAGCCCTCTAGTGGCTTACTCTTCTTCTATAATATTAGGGAATAAATTATGGACTCTTGCCTGTAGGGTTAACGTTTAGTTTGAGATTACGGTAGTTTTTGATTACGCTCATTTTTGAAGAAAGGATCACAATTTGAAAAACAGAATCCCCCTCAGCCTATCAAATTGCAGCCCTTCCCGTTTGGTAGTTGACAGCAAGTAACGAGCTGCACGAGAGTTTAATTCTTTACTTGGAGCCGGGCTGGAAATGAACACATTACACTATTTGGACATGCACGGCCGGACAAATCTCATCCAGCCTTTGTTCTCACCCGGGTACATCTGACACTGCAATTTCTGGAAATTTGAGTCTGTGGTTTACATTGTTAAAGAATATGGCTTTGGAATGCCAGCACTTTGAATGTTTTACAAGAGCAGACGCAATGTTAGCACAGCTTAGCAAGTAGGTACATACTATCTTCATGAACCAGAAACCAAAGAACCTCTCCACCATGTTGTCAGAAACCATTTCATTTTTCATTACAGATCTTGCAAGAACTGTAGCTGTGCCTGTTGTATTTCAGGATGCTTTTGTGAGCAGTCTAAACCTTCTAACTGACTATCAAATATTTTGGAGCGTCCACAGCGGTTTGCTGTACAACTACTCTCTTGACGATCACATTAAATTGGATGACTGGTCGGTTCAGAGGAAACTTTTAGGTAAAGATGAATTTGTGGAGGTCAAAATTATAGTTCAGCTTTTTTGTGAAATGTTCCTAAGATAATTTACATAAATACTTAAATCTAATTGCAGAACCGATTTCTGTTATGCTGTAAAAAATTTTTATGGGTTGTTCTTGGCCATGTTGTACGTAGAGCTAGAAAGTTATAGAATGATTAAATATTTAGCTCTGTTTTCTTAGAATTACTGATTTCAGAAATAGTCTCATTTCAATAATTTCACAAATTATTATCTGGAAACCGTTGTCTTCGAATTTTGTGACGGTCCGATGAAATTTAACAGGTCTCTCTCTCGACTCCTGTTTCTAGTTTTCTTTTCAGCTCATCCAAATTGTCGACTTCTGCTGAGCCATGCCGATCATACCCTGCTACTGGAAGCGCTCCATGCCGGAATTCCAACCGTTTCTATCCCACTTTTTGGTGACAAGAAATCTGTTGCCTTCAAAACTCTGATAGAATCCTACATTCCAGTTGAAAATCATGTGGTGCAATCTTTGCTCACCAGAGCTCGCCTATCGAGCCAATTTTCAGAGCTAATTAGAAGTAAATCATTAAGTCATGAACACTTCTCTAATGTTAATGTTTTCGAGTGGTTATTTATACTGTTTGATCAAGTTTTCGTAGTATTGACTGCAACAACCGATTTATATGACTCAATTGCAGCTGCAGCGAAATAAAGATGTATCTACACAGCAAAGCTGAAACTGATATGTTGTCATATACTTTGATTCTGCTACAGTTTCAGTCAGTGCGTTTCAATGAAATAACTAATAATAGTAATAATAATAATAATAATTTACAAACAAACCGCAGACCCGGGACTCATCAAAGCCACGAGTCCAGAGTTAACCTTCGTTATAATGGCCTGAGCAGAGGATTCAAACTGTTTTCAGTTTCAGGCAAGGACGAAAATGGTTTCAGTTTCAATTTCAGCTCTCTTTTCATGACCATTCCGACGTTTCAATAGCGTAAGAATGCTTGTCATCTATATAACTATTAACTAGAATAAACATAAAAACACAGCTCCTTTACATAGCCTCACTATTTGCTGTCAGTTCTCAAGTAATTCTTGGACAGGCTTCATGGACACAGTTTGAATTAATTCGTTTCTTAAGCTTGTTGAAGTTGTTTCACATACTCTTCACGGAGAGGGAGATTCTCTGGAATTCCCAGGGTTTTATCCGCATTCAGCTCTGAAAACTGGAAAACCCCGGTTTGGTCTGTGAATGACAAGTTTCTTGGGGTGGGCTGAACCCATGCCCGAGCTATCGTCCCAATGTCTAGGGAAATCCCATTTCGGCAAAGTCTTTGGACAAAAGTAGTGGCTAGCATAAACACTTTCTTCACAAGTGGTTATTTACTGGTGAACAGTGAACGGAAGAATTATTGCCTAGATTAAACAGTTTAATAAACATGTTCTCGAATTTTACAGTCGACTAGCTGAATTGGATTAAATGTTTTCTAAATTCGCCGGCCAAGTTGCAATGCCAGTCACTCTGAAAAGTTCACATCGCAATAAGGCATATGGCTTATACTCTTATTGACGACTTAATCTTAAGCAAAAATTTATGTCAAGTTCAAATGAATGAACGAACGAAACTAAGGCACTACAGCACCACCGACCCGAAAAATTCGGGTCAGAGGTGGGCATAGAACCCACAACGTTCGTCGATCTAGGCCAACGAGCCACTCAGACACAATCGAACCAAGCTTAAGTTTGAATTGCCAAGTTGTCTGCACTTTTTTTGAACAAAAGCATCACACATTTGACACGAGAAGGGATGCCTATTAGCCAAGTTTCCTAAAGCTTCTAAAGCGCCTAAAGCTTAATGTCAGGTAGTGGAGTCTTTAGGCTCTATTAGTTTGTAGAAGCTTCGGTTGTCACGATGAACGAATAAATTAAATTAAACGAAGACTAAAGATTCGAGAGTGTGTGTGTGCATGACTGACTCGCTACAGATACTCACTCAACTCAACATTACAGATACTTACCCTACTCAACTACGAAACGCGCCGGCGATCTAAATAGTACCGCGAGTTCATTTCAAACAAATTGTCATATTACAAAAAGTTAGCAAAAACGTCGCGAGTGATTTTACAGTACAAATCGGAGGAATATTTTTGACGAGTGGATAGGCATCAGAAAAACACCACAAGAAAAACCATAAACATTGCAAAAGTTCGGTAAAAGGGCAGCGGATGCAAGATCGCCAAAAATTTAAAGTTCCCAAAGACAATCACTATTAGTGGGGACTGACGAAATAAACCCGACCTCCCCGTAGAGAAACCCAAGTCAGATTGAATTCACTGAGCGCTTCAAATTTAACTTTGCATTATTAGTGTGGAATATTATCCATTATGGGACTCTGGATTGTCTGCGCAACAACTCAGCACCAAAAGTATAGTCGGCGCTAACTTTATGTTTGTATTGAAAAGTATATTCTATTTCATAAAACAAGTTAACTTTGAATAGTTTCATCAACACTTTATTCAAGAATGATAAATGTGATTTCTTTTCAGAGATAGCTACGGCTCTAGTTTGTTGACTAAAAAAGTAGCTGAATGTCTTGTTTTGGGCAGTGGTTGTTTAGTTGGGATAGTTGTTAGTTGGTCGGGCAGGTCGTTGGCTACGGGGGTATTGTGTGGGCCTTTGTTTCTTGGATAGGCGTCGACTGGGTGGGGTCAAGTTTAAGTGTTGTTTGAGCGGGTAACGCCCTCCCTTGCACTCTCTACTTTTCTGTACCATATTTCTCTGTGTTCCCTACTGTCCTTATATTTCTGTAGTGAAGTCTGACTGATTATTTGTATTTGTCGCAGTAAAAGTCTAGCGGTTATCCTATTGTTGGCTATAGGGAACGGTCGTCTAGGGCACATATAAGTGTCGTTGCTTCAGTCTACTCTCCTATTCTCGATTCTCCTTTATCTTCCTTATCTCACTAGGACTGGATGTCACACACTGAACACTTATCTGCAATCGTTCATTGGAGTCCGACACAACAGCTTATTACAGAGGATACGCATAGTTTCTCACAATTAGCTACAGAGACCGATGTCTCTTGCACTAAAGGAGAATTTCCATTTATCATCCATAAGATAACGTTGGATTTTAGATATTTCAAATTAAAATCAAGAATATTGGAAAATACTTCACAAGTTTACTCAATCGACATTAAACAGTGGCGGAGCGGTTAGATTGTATTGAATACTGTACATGCTTAGGCTCGCTGTGCGGAAGTTCGATGTTTTGGAAGATAGCATTTCGTAAAACTCGAGTCCGCAAGTTGAGTTCTCAATTAATCAATACATTAGTATTAATAAAAATGGAAAGTTCACGACAACACTAAAACTTTTAAACCAGTACATTTTATGGCAATTCTACAATCGACATACATGACCTTAGATCATATCACATCTCAACATAGCATCAGTTCATTAATCACAGCAAATCGTCGAAACAACCTCAATTGTATAACTCATCTCTATTTTTCCTATTGAAGATTTGTGCCTACAAATACGTCAGCGCACGCTCCTAGGGTGCATCATGTTAGCACGATGTACATTTATTTGTTGGACGAAAACAACATATTTAGTTGGGATCTGATCTCAGTGCAACTAATTTTTTCTGTTTAAGTTTTCAACCGTAGCTGCAAACGTTTTGGGCCTTATCCGTTATGGAAACTCTTCGGCAATCACAATGACTGGCTATCAGTGACTTTTGATGAAGACTATGAATGCTGTTTATACTCAAGACGACTACCCCTTGCGTGTTGCATTAATCAAAAATGATGGTGGTCGTGAACATTTTCTGTGTGACAAACGGTACTTGCTAACTGGATCGAAGTATTGTAGATTTCCGCCCAGCGAATTAGCGCAATGCTTTCGGTCTCTTGCACATTTTCTTAAGAAATCTGTCGCAATAACAGTTGTCAGCGACGTTGATGATTTAACGAATACAGTGATGAACGGGTCGGTTGACGTCACCGATCCCAATATTGAAATACTTCCTTACAATGCGATTTTGTCTGTGTCAGTGCCAGTTTCCGATGACTGCTATGCATTTCTCATCAATCCAGTACCGGAAAATTTGGCCATCTATTTACTTCTACCGTTTACTCCCCTAGTTTGGTTGCTAGTGATATCATGCTACATAATGCTGTGGCGACTGTGGGCATACTCTAATAAATCTACCTTATTCTATAGTATGAAAATTGTAGTTTTATTGATTAACTTTAGCTGCATCCTAACTACATTTTACAGTGATTCCTTAATCGACACTTTGCATCCAAAACCCAGATTTCCTTCATGTATACATCGTGCTGACTTAACAAAGATATTACACAAGGAAAATTACGAACTTTTGCAAGTGTTTGAGAACAGACCAGCGAGTGAATTTTGGAATTCTAACAACAAACTGAAGTTTGCACTTTCACAGACTAAAGTCACCCAGTATAAGCCTGGGCTGCCTTTGTCGAAGTATTCGAAAGAAGGAACAATAATGTCGCCCACGTTGTTTTCGATTCTGAGAGATGACCTTTATTTTGCCCAGGCCTGGGGTTGGATACCGGTAGCCTTTTGTGATAGTCCGCCAGTTTTGAAGAGTTTTGCCATACCAAATTCCAAACAATATTTACTCGATTCACTCACAAAAGCGGCATTTTGGTTCACCGAATATGGTATATATGAAAGAATTCGAAGGCAGCATCGGAAGCTGACCAAGCCTGTAACATCTTTCGGTGAGCAATTACGGTTGTCCCAATGCTGGGAATTGCTGAAAATTTTCTTCAAACTGTGGGCAGGTCTTACTGGTATATTTCTAATAGAAATATTTCTATCGCGGACACTTGGTGCCTTGACAATAATGTTCAAAGCCTGGATTATTGAAAACATAACTAAGACCATTTGACAAGTTCTTATTACGTTTTTGGAAAGGTGGAAAGGAAATGTTCCAACTGCCTCAGAAGTAAGTTGAGTTTGTATGTCATTTTGTTTTCTGTGTCTTGAAAAATACTCAATCTTCAATCATACTCAGTTATTTATGAAAATTGTAATTTTAGTTTTTAATCAAGTATAGATCGCAGTTAGCATACAGAACTCAATCCACTCAGTTTCAGAGGTTACTTGTTTAGTTTGATGCCGCAGCTCAAAGCTAAAACGGCACTGTTTAAGGAATGATATTTAGCGCGTAATGACATAAAGAATGTACCGGCATCAGCTTCAGTTTGAGTCGGCTACGTAAATAAGTATACTTTATAGCACACCTTAGCGTGCATTCACTGATTTATACGCACGCCGTGTGGGAAGCTCCGAGTGTGGGGCACGAGTGCGCGAAGCGCACGAGTGCCACACACGAGGGCTTCCCATACGACGTACGCAGTAGAAATTAGTGAACAACGCTAAGGTGTGTTGTAAAGTACTTATACAACGATTCAACCTCTCCTTAATTGATGAAACCTTACTCATTTATGTTGCAGCTGGAAACTAAGTTTAGACAAATTTCAACATGAAGTGCCAGCAACATTATTGCTTGCCCTGGCTGGGAGGCCTACTTTTTGGTGTACAGCACAGCTGTCTAGGTTGGAGCTCTGCTGTGCACACTGCTGTAGCATGCAGGCAACTGTATGCTACAGCAATTTAGATTAGGGACCGGCTTCCCAGCGTGCAGCGTGCGTATAACTCAGTTATACGCACGCTGCACTGTACATTATCTGATTTATATGCACAGTCTTTACATAGGAAAAGTGCAAAAGAGTTGTATAATTACCTTTAGGCGCAATTCTAGAGTCACTGTGCGGTTTCATTTCCTCAGTACACAAATATTTGTCAGCAAACTATTTGTTAAAATGGACGTATGAAAACATAATTCATTTTATTATGTCCCCTAATATATTTATTACTTTCACTCGTCAAACAACGTAGGCACGATTTTTGTTCTGCCTGGCGGCAGAACTATTTACACGGAACATAGACATGGTTTGCGTGGTAGAAGGATTCTCAGCTCAAATTTGGCCTATCTTCAGCATTCGTCTAGTATAGTGCTGCGCTGCTTTTTTTGTTCTGCCTGGAGGCAGAACTATTTACACGGAAAGTGGTTAGGATTTGCACAATGGATGCATGCTCTGCTCAAACTTCGCCTATGTTCGGCATGGGTCTAGTATACTGTAGCGTTCTTTTTTTAACCGGCGGGGGCAAGCCTGCTACTCACTAAGACCTATTAAAAGGGCGAGCTATATATTATTTGCAATTTTTATTTTTTACTAACAGTGCTGCATCGTCTTTTGTAAATTTCTCATGCTCTTTTTTGTTGTTTTATTACTCTCCCCCCAAGCAGATTTCTCTTCTGGAACGAATATTTTCAGAAGATTGAATGTTGAAAGGAAATTTTTGACATGATCGTCATATATGCAAATTAGGCATTAAAAATTTGAGAACAGTTCTTTGTTAGCCGCCTCGGTGAATGCTTGCAATTATTTAAAAACATCCCTGTTTAGAAAACTGTTTTACTACGAAACATTTTACAAAATAAAATGTATATAAAAATGTCAAAGCAATCCAACCCGTTGAAATATCTCATTCGTTCGAGAAGGAAAATGACGAAAGTTGACAACGGTAGGCAGTTTTTTATACATTGATAAAGTAAATGGAGACAATCAGTCTAAACAAGTGGTTTTAGAGACAAGTGGGTCTGTGCTAAGGACAATTGTTACCTCATATGTTGTCAATTAGTGTTACAATCAAACAATTGGCCAAATGCACCTGGATTACAGGGCAGCTAATTTTTGCAGAATGGTTTTATAGCTCCATCCAGCCGTCAATTGACGTATATACATATACGCGCGTATAAAAGCGTCCGAGCACGAATACGTTACATTGGGACTTAAACCGCTAAAACGGCATGTTACAAACGGAGGGGGTGGACTCGCTCTCCGCCATACGCGTTCATGTTTTAGTATGAATGCTCCTTTGGTGTAGTGCAATAGCGTGAGGACGGTGTTTATTGTGACCAGATTGCGACCAAATTAAGAAGCTTAAAGTAGTAATTTTATAAATGTAAAAATTCCCATGCTATCTCCAAAATGATTGAGTTTGATCTGCAGTTCTTGACAACATCGTTTTTCCTAGTTTTTGACTAGTGGACGTTCTGATAGCCTCGAAGCATACATCGGGTTGACAAAATCAGCTGGATGGAACCCTGCCCCACCCAGTGAAAACAAGTCCACAAATTGCAAGCTGACATTTTCAATAACGCGTTACACCAACCTAAAGTCTGACACAAAAATGTGTGTACAAAATCTGTAAGGCCTCTAGTGAACCCAATATACGTCGTAACCCCGTAAAACCATATATTTTCGGAATCCTTGCAGCGAGACAAACATTTTTATAAAATTTAAAATTTTCTAAAATTTCAAAAATTTTAAAATATCGGTTTATCGGGAAATTTTTTCGGACAGTTCAAGCTATTCAGCTCATTCTTTCAGAAAAATTTCCCCGTCCGAAGATATTTTCTCTTTGATGTTGCCGCTGTGATTTGACTGAAGCAGTGTGTAAACTAGCAAAACCAGCTGAAATAAGGGAGATTGTTTAAAAATTCATTGCTGGCGCCATATAAGTCGTAGCAACTAAAGCTTTATATCGTTGGATTCAGCTCAGCTTGAATTTTATGATTATGTTATTTTTACTCACTTTTGTTAATCAGCTTTTCCGAAATTTTTTGGTCAAAAAGTGGTATTTTTCAAAAAAATCTACTTTCAAAATTTGAAATACCACATATATCAGGTGAAAGCGGACACCAAGACGATCCTGAAAATCTAATCGAAAAAATTTTCCGTTGAGCGAGTCGCGAGTAATAACCAGTCAAAGTTGCAAAAAGCGGCAAACATCAAAGGAAATGGAAAAACAAAAGTTTGGAATAAAATACTTATTTCTCAACCGATTTTTTTCGTTCTTGTGTCAATCGATGCGTCGTCGGACGGGAAAAGTTTTCTGAAAGAATGAGCTGAATAGCTTGAACTGTCCAAAAAATTCTCCGATAAACAGATATTTTAAAATTTTTGAAATTTTAAAAAATTTTTAATTTTATTAAAATGTTTGTCTCGCTGCAAGGATTCCGAAAATATATGGTTTGACGGGGTTACGACGTATATTGGGTTCACTGGAGGCCTTACAGATTTTCTACACACATTTTTGTGTTTAGAAAAGTGAACTGAAAAGTGAGGGAAAAATTAAGTTTGATAGATTTGACAAAAGTTATTTTGAATGTTCTTCTTGCAATGCGCAAGAAGGCTAGCCATTGGAAATAAAGATTTCCACCTTAGTTGAGTGTACAGTGAAGTTAAGAGCAGATCTACAGTGTCGGCTTTTTGTGACAGTTTTCAATCATTCACTCTTAGAAATGTTCCAGTAGAAACTACAGGAATCACTTTTTTAGATGATACATAAGTACAAAGCATTTGTAGAAAATACAGGTTAAGTCTTGCAATTTCTACAAGAAATCCTTGGTAGTTATTACCGAATATACTTTGGTAGAATGGATTACAAGTTAGACTATAGTATTCAATACAAATTAAAAATGTAGTTTTCACTGGTTTGCAGGTTTACTCTACAGGCTATTGCTCGATACGCTACGCAAACTGGGTATATAAGAAGATCATAATTTTTGAAGACTGAAATTTTGTGAATGTTTTCAAATTTTCAGTCTTTCAACACCCCGTGGGTGATTTTGTTGTAACGGCCACTCCCTGCCAAAACTATTAGGGAGCGGCCGCCCCATCCCACATGGCCCCCTTTTTCCATTAACAGGTTGCTAAAGTGAAAATTACAGGTTTTGTCTAGTAAAAGCTACAGTTTTGGTATCTGATTCAGGATTGTCGAAAAAGTCGAACAAGACTGCTGCAGGTTTCTTTAATATTTTCCACAGGAAACTCTTGTAACAAGCTACAGGTTTCCTTAACTCCGGTAATTTTTACTATTCAAAAGACCGGTAACATATTCAGAAGTTACTTTTGTGGAAGGAAACTACAAGAAGCTCCGCTAGTGACTGACCGCACAGGAGCACTTTTGCAGAAAACTACAAGCATTCCTGTAATTTCTACAGGAGTCTTTTTAAGAGTGTTTGTTAGTACTTAGCATTCGTCATGCTCATACGCAGAACTATACCCCCTTTGAGGGGTCATCTTGTTTAACTCGAGGGGGCGAATCAGCGAGTAACTCCGTGTTTCAAAATGGGCCACCGTTTAGCAATTGCAATATTATTTATATACTTAGTCAGTGCTCAGGCTATTGAGGTTTACTAATAACAGAGTCGAATGGTTTAATTTTATTATCCCCCCCCCCGCTCTGAATCTTTATTCGGATTATTTCAATGCCTCCTCTTCCAATTTTGAAGTTGGAAGTGATGTTCTAGCAAATGCCATCATTATCAAATTAGGTCTCGTACAGCTGAGAACAGTTGTCCGTTAGCCACTTGTCTGTCTAGTCGATAATTCTGTAGCAATTTTTATTTCAATAATTTATGAAAATGACAGGAACTACTCATAATTGTGGAAAACGTGCTGCTGCGGACGGCAGAGCTGTGACGGGTTTACAGTGCATACCAAAGAAAGCAGAAAATTCATAGAAGTGATGAATTTCTAACAGAGGGTCAAAAACTGTGCGAGTCAGTGTTGCAGGTTTGACATATTTTTGAACTTCAGCAGCTGCGTGGTCACTTCGTCGCCACAAGCGGAAGATCGTCGTAGTCAAGAGTAAACTATCATTTTTAACTGCAGTTTCCACAAGCAAGTTACTGAGAATTTCCAAGAATCGTCGCCAGACAATTAGACCTGCTGCAACACTTTGATTGCAGCGGACATTCAGGAGAGAACGTCTCTTATTACTATTGCTATTTACATATTTAAATTACTGCTATTTAAGGTTAATTGCTATTTAATTCAATCAATCTCAACTTCCCTATCCCGTTAAACTTGCTCCTAATTTTTAAGCCGCATCCTGTTGTCCCTAAGCGGATACACCAAGTGGGGAGAAGTGCTAAAAATGCTTTAGTAGATTTGCCTTAAGGTTTATTAGAACGTTTCCTTAGTTTGCGAGTTTGCGACACAGAATAACACTGAGGATACGTTTAGTCGTTGGAAGTAGTGCTATTCACAGGTACAGTAATTAATCTGGTTTCACAAACTTCTGCTGAGGTTGAAAATGTCACAAGTAAAAATTTACTAAATATACTTAAATATACTTTAATATATTTAAATTTACTTCATCTTCGGAAATTAATCTCGTATAAAACAATGTGTTAAAATTTTCAAGCATTACAGTACAATACAATAATTGTCTTTTTCATGCTCGAAAGCAGAACTATTCCCTTTTTAGGGGTCTACTTGTTGCTCATTAGGCGAGCTGAAGGAAATCCAGCAGGAGCATCTAGAATTCTCTACACGTCTGCGGTAGCTTCAGCTTTGATTATTTCTTATATACTTAACATTGGCAATAGAAACATCCTAGAGTTCATTTAAACTTTAACCAGTTAAAATTCGTTTGTCAGATGGTGATTGACACATTTGAGTTGTCATTCCATGGTGTCTGCGCACGAGTCAAGGTAAAATAATCTAAAAATTGTCGTCGTCGTCACAAGTGCATATCAAACCATATTTGGTGGCACAACCTTGTGCCCAACATGTGGGATCATATGATCAGTCTAGTTGATAATCCTAGGAAAGAGGAATTTTAAAAGGCTTCTGAAAACATTTTGGCAGCACAAAGTTTGGCAGCAAATTTACGGCTTTGGCTAAGCACGAGCATGTAGGCATGCTAAAAATCGTAATTTTGAACAGCCATAACTTTAGATGTTTTAACAGGCTATGAATACCATTTCTACTGAAGACGACAACTACTTGCGAGTTGCATTAATTAGAAATGACGGTGGCCGCGAGCATTTTCTGTGCGATATGAGGTACCTGCTAACTGGATCTAAACGCTGTAGGTTTCCTCCCAGCGAATTGGCTCAATGCTTTCGGTCTCTTGCATACTTTCTTAAGAAATTTGTTGCAATAACTGTTGTCAGTGATGTTGATGATTTAACGAATACAGTTATGAACGGGTCCGTCGAAGTCACTGATCCTAGGATGCCCAGGATTGGGGTTGGATGGCGGTTGCCATGTGCGATAGCCCGCCAGTTTTGAAGAGTTTTGCAGTGCCAAAATCCAAACAATATTTACTCGATTCACTTACAAAAGCGGCATTTTGGTTCACCGAACATGGTATATATGAAAGAATTCGAAGGTAGCATCGGAAGCTGGCCAAGCCTGTAACTTCGTTCGGTGAGCAATTACGGTTGTCCCAATGCTGGGAATTGCTGAAAATTTTCTTCAAACTGCGGGCAGGTCTTACTGGTATATTTCTAATAGAAATATTTCTATCGCGGACACTTGGTGCCTTGACAATAATGTTCAAAGCCTGGATTACTGAAAACATAACTAAGACTATTTGGAAAAGAAATGTTCCAACAGCCTTAGAAGGTAGTTGAATTTGCATGCCATTTTGTTTTTTTGTGTCTTGAAACATTTGCTCAAGCATACTCAGTCATTTATCAAAATTGTAACTTTAATTTTTAATCAAATATAAAACGCAGTTAGCAAACAGAAGTCAATGTACTCAGTTTTGTCATGGCCTACCGTTGACTATTTCGACTGAGTGGCTGCATTCTTTGAAATCTTGATACTGATTTTTTATGCGTTAGCATGAGGAATTAGAATAGATTTTTTGCTTCTTATCCCTAAAAACTATTGAAGATTACTGACGTTGGCAACACTCTCCGCATAGTTCTCAAAGCACAACGGTGGAATTAATTTATGCTCAGAGGTTACAGCAGTTCGCTTATTTCAGTTTAATGAAAAGAAAGAAAAAAGAAAGAAAAGAAAGAAAAAAGGAACAGAAAGAAATGAAAGAACAAGAAAGAAATTTGGTCCGCTGAATAATTCTAAACTTTGTTATCAATAAAAGTTTAAAAACCTGTCCCTTTCAACTAGATCGATCTTTGACATAACACACACCCTGCTTACTTTTCTTCTTTGAGGAAACCCTCATTTTCTCAAGTTTAACTTGAGCAACAACTTAAGGCGCATAATCTTAATGAGTCATACAGGCCGAGGCATAGGTCTGACCTTAGAGTGTAAATTTATACCTTTGTCTGTATTAATCATTTTTAGTTGACAACCAAGAAAGTGGAAGAATTAAGAAGAAAGAAATAAATTACATGAAAGAAAAAGAAAGGAAAAAGAAGGAAATAAAAGAAAAAATAAATTTATACAAAAATACGCGAATAGCTCTGTACTGCTTTGTTTGATATCGCAGCTTAAAGCTAAAACGGCACTGTTTAACAAATGGTATTTAACGTTTAATGACATAAAGCATAAAGGCACCTTGAAACACTTCAGTTTCAGTTTGAGTCGGCTACGTAAATAAAATTACCTACACTTACACTTCTAGAGTCACTGTGAAGTTTCATTTCCTCAGCATGCAAATATTTGTGAGCAAACTATTTGTTAACATGGACACGTGGGAACATAGTTCCTTTTATCTTGTCCCCTAATATATTTGCTTTCACTTGTCAAAAATTAGTTGGTACGATTTTTGCTCATTAGACGAGCTGAAGGAAATCCAGCAGGAGCATCTCGAATTGTCTACACGTCTGCGGTAGCTTCAGCCTTGATTATTTCTTACTTAACATTGGCAATAGAAACATCCTAGAGTTCATTTAAACTTTAGCGTTTAGCCAGATAAAATTCGTTTGTCAGATGGTGACTGATACATCTGAGTTGTCATCCCATGATGTCCGCGCGCGAGTCAGAGTGAAATAGTCTCAAAATTGTCGTCGTCACAAGTCCATATCAAACCATATTTGGTTGCAAAACATTTTGCCAAAGATGTGGGATCATATGACCAGTCTAGTTGATAATAAATATAAGGGAATTTTAAACAATTTCTCGACCACGCTCTGGGAAGTTTGGCCCACATTTGAAGTTTTGTAAAAACTGTAATGTTTGACCAGCCATAACTTTAGATGTTTTAACAGGCTATGAACACTATTTCTACTGAAGACGACAACTTCTTGCGAGTTGCATTAATTAGAAATGACGGTGGCCGCGGGCATTTCCTGTGCGATATGAGGTACCTGCTAACTGGATCTAAACGCTGTAGGTTTCCTCCCAGCGAATTGGCGCAATGCTTTCGGTCTCTTGCATATTTTCTTAAGAAATCTGTTGCAATAACAGTTGCCAATGACGTTGACGATTTAACTAATACAGTTATGAACGGGTCCGTCGACGTCACTGATCCTAATATTGAAATACTTCCTTACGATGGGATTTCATCTGTGCCGGTGCCAATTGCAGATGACTGTTATGGATTCCTCATAAATCCTGTACCGGAAAATTTGGCCATCTACTTGTTAATGCCATTTACACCTCTTGTATGGTTGTTAGTGGTACTCTGTTACTTAGTCCTGTGGCGACTATGGTTATACTCTCAAAAGAATATATTTTTCCATAATGTAAAGCTTGTAGTTCTATTGATTAACTTCGGATACATATTGACCACTTTTTACAGTAACTCTTTAATTGACACTTTACGGTCAAAACCTAGATTTCCTCTGTGTATTCATCGTGTTGATTTAGCAACGATATTGCAACAAGAAAGTTACGACTTTTTGCAGGTATTTGAAAACAGGCCTGCAAAAAATTTCTGGCTTTCGAACAAGGAGTTAAAATCCGCACTCTCGCAGGCTAAATTAACACAGTATAACCCTTGGTTACCTTTGTCGAAATTTTCAAAACAAGGAACAATAATGACGTCCACGTTGTTCTCCGTTCTGAGAGATGGGCTTTACTGGACTCAATATCTAGGGTGGATGTCGGTTGCAATGTGCGATAGTCCGCCACTTTTTAAGGGTTTTGCCATACCAAACTCGAAATCGTTTTTGCTCGAACCAATCACAAAAGCAACATTTTGGTTCACCGAAAATGGAATATATGAAAGAATTCGAAGACAGTATCGGAGGCTGGCCAAGCCAGTAACTTCTTTCGGAGAACAAATACATGTGTCGCAATGTTGGGAATTGCTGAAAGTTTTCTTTAAACTTTGGAGTGCTTTTACTGGGGTTTTGGCAATAGAGGTTTTAGTGTCCAGAATTAGTAATGTCTTGACAGTTATACTCAACGGCTGGATTATGGATAATGTTTCTATTAACTTTACTTGACAAATTGTTAGGATGTCAATGCTAATACAGTTTTACGACTACTAATATGTACGCTTTTTGAATTCTCTACTGCTAAACAAAAATAGTTCTGGGCTCGAAATAGTTATGGTCCTGCTGTCAACCAAAGTCCCGTATCCTACCGTGCTTTACCATCGTCAAACGTAGTAAGAAAAATTAAATAAAGAGAATTGGTGACTTCTTCATAATGGTCTCAGCATTTCTGAGGTTTTTATTTCGAAATTATCTAAAAGTAATGCCAACTTCATGAATGGTCAATCGGAAATTGTACTTTTGTGTACAGTCCAAGGCTGGACACAGTTCAGAATATGCACTTATCTCAAATTTTGGGCGCACACTGTCAGTGTTATGGGGAGTTCCTTTATTGACAGGCGATCTGAAGCGCCCATTCTCTTGCGGTTCAAGTGCCTGGGCTGGTGTCCGTTCATTTCGTATACTGACATTTCGTATACTGACATTCCGTATACTTAAATTTCGTATACAAGACATTTGGTGTACTACTTACTTACCCTTATATATACTTATACTTATACTTACTTACTTATACTACTTATATATATATATATATATTATTGTTTTTGTCTTCAATGTCCCACCACAGCACTCTACATCCACTTTGAGCATTCACTTCCATGACAAAAGTTGATCAGCTAACTCTCTTTCTTATTCTTAATTCTAATTAATCTTAATTTCGGACAGTTTAGTAAGTTCCATCCATCCTAGTAGATAAGTCAAAAAACTAGTGATAACTAGTTCGTACCACCAATTATGGTACACTCGTCGAGGTACGTAGCTTAAGTTTAAAATAATTTTTCAATCTTTATTGTGTGTAAACGAAATGTAAGTAGACGAAAAAATATACGAAATATCAGTATACCCAATGTCATTATACGAAATGTAAGTATACCAAATGTCAGTAAACGAAGTGTCAGTATACGAAATGTAGGGGAACCTTTTGGCTCCATGCCTTTGGTTTGTCTGTCTTTTGGGGAGTTGTCGTTCGATTTGTTTTTGTTTCTGTTTGGTTTGAAATTAGATTCTGGTGCCCGGTCCTATGTTTATGTGACACTTTGTTGCCTAGCTGAATATGTTTTGTCTATAATTAATAAACTCGCGTAACTCTTTAGTTTCATCCAATTTTTAATTTGTAGCTACACTCAGCGAGTCTTGCAGTCTTCTCGTATGTGTAATGAAGTGAGCAAGATGCAAGACACGAACTCCTCTAAGTTCTAATCTCTCAATTACACGGAAGTTCAGCAGGTCTGCACGTCAATGAAACAGACTTAAGCACCAGATCTCTGAAAAGGGGTGTTCCAAAATCAGAGATTCTCTGCAGCCAACCTTGATTGGGGTCTTTGGTGGTGAGTTCGTTTGTGGCTCCTGATTTCCAAATGAACAGCAAGCGGGGTCAGCACTTGCTTCTCGTTGACAGCACTGGATTTGGATGACTTCTACACTGGATCCTTGAGATCGAGATTGCCAGGAAAACTTACTTATGATGATTCCTGTGGTTATCGGTTGTGCGGTAAACGCACCGTATTCGAAGGCAAACGCGCCTTTATTCGCTTGTTATAAGACTCGGTAAGCTAGCACACAGATAATTTAATGAATTCAGTACAAGGATAATTATTACAATTAGTGCGTTCAAAGTGTAAGATACTACAATACAGACAATACAGATATGGATAATACAGGATACAGTATAAAATTACTGTACCAGAGGTGCCAGATAATTCGCTTTAGGTTATTATTAATATTATTCCAATTTGGAATAATATTACAAACTTTGGTTAGGTTATAGGGACAAGGTCGATACTCTTAACGCCTTTTACACCCTCCTAGTCTGCTAACTCTTTCTACCGATTACTCAGCTCAAGTTCCCTATATGCTATGTGTGACCCTATATGCTCGTGCTTTGTTACTCTTTATACGTCCCCTTACAATAGGACCGTCAAACTAGTATCACAATAAACTAATTTACTAATTATTAACCTTGGGTCGGTCTTTGGGTGAGCCCCCGAAAGTCGGTCACCGCTTTCGCTCCGACACACGGTTCAGGGATGCTATGTGAGATGGAATTTGAGGATAACGAAACGGTTGGGGGTTTAGGGTAGTCCTTCCTTACCTAATCCTACTTAATGAAACACAGGTATGCAATGACAGTTAAAGTTCAATGAATCTTCAGCAGGTTCTTCTCTTCTGCTCTGATAGCAATGGATTAACTTTGGGCGGAAGTGGCGGGGAGGTTCTTCCCCAACTGAGAGATGGATGCGAAAAGGTTGCTGACAAACTGCATTTTTGAATCGAAATGTTAAGTTCAAATTTAGATAACTGGTCCAATTTAGGCAGTCTGTTTTTCGGTCTATCCCAACTTTGATAAGGTTCTGATTGCCACTAGCTGCTTCCTTCTCCAATCACTGAATTAGCAAAGCCCATTGATCAATGTACCTTCTGAATAACTGACTGACGGATTCTACCAAAGACTGATTCACAAACAGGACGACTTCAGGTCCTCAGATACCAAGGAATACAAACTGGGCAGGAATTCACTATCTCTCACAACTAACGTCTAACAATCCAGATGGGCAGCTTCGCAGTCAGATCCGCACCTGAATCAAATGGGTTAAAACCCATTAGTACATAGATATGGTGCGGGAATCGAACCCAGCAACCATTATTCGTTCTTTTGCTTTCCAGGCCCAAAATGTGCATTTTGTGCCCTATTTGAACTTGTGAATGGACGAAATGACTCAAAATCGTTGATTATTGCCCTTTCTGACAATGTTAACCGTTTCTGGTAATTTCTTGCCATCCCATGGGCCTTCCTGGCCAACTTAGGTTGTATTTCGTTGAATTTGGTTGAATTTGACGTAATTCCTTGCTTGGACAAAATGATTCGTTATGTTTCTATTTCTTGGACTCAATTGGGCCTGATTGAACTTGCAATCGGGCAAAACAATCCTGAGAACGCATAAAAATTCACTGTTTGCGCCCTATTTGAAAACTCGCTTGCTTCTATTTTTTCTCGCACGAACCGGGCCGCCTGGGCCGTTTTACATTAATACCAACAGATTCTAACAGAAGTTCACAGGTTCTTTAGGGCAGACAAGATAACTGAACAATGCTTGCATTTCCGGCCTGAATTTGGCCCAATTTCGCTGATTTGTCACGGGAAATAGACTTATTTCCCGTGGCCGACTGATCATCCCAATATGAACGAAACTTGGCATTTTAAGTGAATTTCGAATGTTGGAAGATGGTCAATTTTACTGTAGTTAGCCTAACTACTGCCTATCTACTTGCCTGTGCCGAATTATTGAAGCGTACGTAATGCTAACTAAGAATTGATAACTATCGGTTATTTGACCTAAAATTCTACGACTAAATAGTTTTCTTACATTAATTGCTTGATTTTAAAATAAAGTTAGTAGGCTGCTTTTTGAGTGATTTTTCGCATATCTCAAGTAGTTTATGCCAAACATGTAAAAACTCACTCACTCACAGTCTCAGCAGCCATTCTACGCAGTCCCTACTTGCCGACCTACCGACCTACCGAACTACTTCTACTTCTAAATCTACCCCCACCTATCCTAGTGCCTGAACAGGGGACGTACCGAACCGCTATTCGATCCGGCGCTGGCAACCCCAGCAGCCAGCCGAGTGGAAGTCGCACGTACAACCACCCTTTCACACGAGCACAAGTCAGTACTCGTGCAAAACTGGCATATTTCTGTGTTAACGTTAACTCGGTGACGTTAATTAGTTAATGAAAACTAATTGGGGTAAACGTTACATCATTTTGTAGAGCTTGAAGAGCTGAACACTTTCCTTTCTGAAACAGATCAAACCGTCCAGCTGTTCGTGAGAAAATCAAGATCAAAGTTTACGTCCACATATGCGTAGTTTGTACATGCATTCATTTGTTCAATGCACGTGTGCTGGGTTGCCAAGTTGCTGTCGTACATAGGCTAGCTCGAACTAGTTCTAATCATAACCCGTGTAGCTCAACTGGATGAGCACTGGATTCTTCATCCAGAGGTCCTGAGTTCGAATCTCAGCACGGGTTTATCTCTTTTCTTTTAAGTTGGTTCATCCTTTTGCTTTTCAAAACTGAGCATTATAGCTGACATAATTGAAGTGTTTAACGTTGCGAAACATGAACTAATTACCGTTTTAAACAAGACAAACAACATGCTTATCCTTAACTAAAACTACACCGAGTGAACACTTTTCTACTAGTAATTTACCAGCACAACACAACTAGAATTGCTTTCCTGGATTAGAACTAAATGACCTGTTAGTCCGCTAACCGGCCATTTACTGGGAAATATTTAATTGTGGCGAATTTCCTGCTATTTTGTGCATTATTCCTGTTATAATTCCGATTCGGCTAGTTCTGGATTCCATGAATGCGGCTCATCCGTCCCCTAAATCGCAGGGCTACCTACACGGATAACCGGAAATCCAACAGATTTACAGACCTAATTCGCGGTCCCCGTGACCCTAGGCTGCAAACTTGTTTCTAACAACCGAATATTCGTGCAAAACTCACACTACATTTACTCCAGAATTAGCAATTTCGCGTCAGCATACATCTAAGTTTTAAACATAATGAAGCCCTAAATATTTACGGTTAGGGGCCAAATTGCTACTCAATTTGGCCCAATTCCTGCCCAATGTCTGAGTATTTGCGCATTTGCACATTCTGGCATTTCCAAGACCCTTACCGAACAAAGGGAGTTTATATGGTATGCCCTCATTCACACTCACAGTTACACACTTTCCGTCTACGATTCACACTCTAGAAATGGGGCTAACCTTGGAACCTCACAATCCATAAGCAGTTTACCCAAGAAGCCAATTCTACGTAAATTTGGGGATCACATTCACACAATTACCATCACAATCATACCAACAATTACACAAACAACTAAATAACATAATACGAATCCTGGTACTTTCCTATCTAAATCTATCTACTCTTTGTATGCACGTTTTTGTCCTAATTCTGGAATTAACCGATTTCCATCTTCATTTTAGAATTCATGAACTTTGTAATTTTGACAGAAATTAGACATTTTGAAGCTTTGGGAACTTTGAGGAAAGCTGAACGAGTAATAATCGCTCAGGCAGTTATTACAACAAGAACAAAGTCACACACGTTTTCCGCTAAGGACAGCTTCTGCTTAATTACATTAACTACGAGGAAGTCGGCCATTCCCCTCAAAATAGCTCAATAATTAGTTTTAAAAGCGACTCCGATTTTGAATCCTACTAGTTTTTAGATAAGCCGACCTAAGGCTAAAATAAAACAGTTATTATTAAAAATTAAATCTTGATTTTTAGCGCCTTCCTGACGAATATGGCCGGCAATTCCTAATTGCCTGCTGTGGGGAGAATTAATTCCTAACCTAAACTCAGTTTTGATTTGAGGTCGTAACCAAGGGACCTCCTAACTCAACTCAGGGGAGGGTCCCTAATCCTAATTCTTTACAAAACCCCGAAAAATACATATAAAAAGACAAAAATTGGGCATAAAGCCCCTACAACAATTATGGTCAATTTGGCCGTGGCTTGGTAGCAAATCAACAGTAAAAATTAAGGCCCGAAAGCAAAATTAAAAAAAATCAGGCCAAAAGAGGCCTCCTGCAAAGTCCTGCAAGGCGTTCCTAATGTGCGATTTCTGGCCGAGCATAATGCGCTCATGTGGCCCTCAATGTGTTGTAGTTTGCTTCGTGTCAGCTCAATTTTCCTGTCTGACCTTTTCGGGGGTCAGAGAGGTCCCTAACTCGTGTTCCTAAGGGAGGGAGAAGTGCGTTGGGAATTCTCCGGCCAAAACGCTGGCACACCAGGAGACGCGCTTTTGAAGGGGGGATACACGGCCGCTCTCGGCCGGAGCTGAAGCAAAACTGATGAAACTTTTGAATTTTCCAGTGAGCTGACAGGAGTTTGACAGCTCACTGAACTTATGGCTTTTGCCGGGCTTTCTTTGATGAAAGCAGGGTTTCCAGAACTTTCGGGAAATCTTCTTTGTGAAGTACAGGCCCGACACAGGCTGTTTGCGCGCCTGGTCCGCCGGAATAGAGATTAATGGGAATTTGGAGTTATAACCCTCCAACTGACCCTTTTTTTGATGAATTTCCCAAGCTGAATTTTGGGGAAACTTTCTATACTTTTTGGTTAACACGTAAAGGTAACCAAAGGGGAAATTTGCTCCTTAAAAATTAATTTTCATGAATTAAAAAGCGAAATTGTACAAGTTAAAGGCCTCTCGGTGCCCATTATATAAAACTGAATATTAAGTGTTAATTTACCCATACTATTTAATAAATTTTATGTTTATTGCTTTTAGGCGCTCCCTTGTTTCCAAGCCCCTTTTTCCTCTTGGGCTTGACCTTTCGGCCGAAAATAAGGGAGGCCGCTCCTTAATCCTAGCAACAATTGCTCTCCCTCGCTGGAACTTAGAGTTTCTACCTGAGAAGACAGGAGGGCAATTGTTGCGCAAAATTAGTGCATACAAGGAACTACGTAATTTTTTAGCTAATGAAAACTGGATATTAGTATTCTGCGTACACAACTACCTAAGGTTAACTTATTTTTATTTTATTTTATTTATTTGGGAGGGGGTTAAGCCCCCTCCGAACCTACTTTCTCACCTAAGGTGTATACTAACTCCTTCTCTGCGAGGCAAATCTTTGTTGGGAGAGGGCCAACAGAAGCCCAGAGAATGAATGGAAGAATGAATGGACGTAACAACACGTGACCATTTCGTTTTGTCACAAAAGGTCACAAAAGGCCAATATTATAAAATTAAAACGTAATCACTCAAAACTTTATTGGCCTATATCTTTCACAATATTGGGGGTTAAAAGACCGGGTTTGGATTTTCAGAATCAGGAAAGAATTGCCTTTCAGATGAGCCTAAGTTATATTTTTACCAAAAATCTCCAAAATTCACTAATTATTACCCAATTACTACCAATTAGACCTAACTAACACCTATTAACGTCCATTGTCATTATTTTATACAACTAACTAACGCGTAATTACATTTTAGCGACCCATCTTCCAACATGTGAGTTTATTATCCGTATGAAGCGTCTTTTAACAGAGTTTTCCCTGACGAATTGCTGCTTCTTATGCAACACGTTTCTTAAAAATCTTTCCTTTCATTAATTTTAGTTTATTTTGATCGAAATTTCGGAATACTTCTAACAGCAGGAGGCCTTGTAAGGCCTGGGAAGAGTAACGACTCCTCCGTTACTTAATCAGAGACGATGATTGGGCCTATTACTGACCCGGGAAGGGTAACGACCCCTCCATTATTAGTTAGTAAGCCTAATTAACCCTTACTAAGCCATCTTCCGCTGGGGCTCTATTCTATTTTTGCGTCGTTTGCGTGGCTAAACCCTATTTCCTGACCAGACTAGAACCTATGTCCCTATGCATGAATTTCTGAGTGTTTTGAACAGACTGGCAACTCTGGTACTAGCATAATTACCAATAAACACAATAATTGCCTGGACGTTCACATACTACATTCTAGGTTCTGAGCAACAGATTTTTCGCAAAATATCGCAATAACAATTCCACTTCAGATCACAGTCCATGATTTAATGAATTTTCTTAACTTTTTGAGTTTTAATTCATTCGTAAAATTACATATGGTTAAGTTGTTTGTTCCGAGATCGTGAACCCCAAATGTCAACAGTACCCCACCCAAAGATTTCGCGAATCTGCAACAAGAAGGTATGGCCTCGCCACCATATCTGCGAAAGTCAGTCACATAGCTTATTCGATAAAAATGTGGCAGACTACTAATATTATTATAAGCTGACCTTGAAATAATTACCTAAGCAAGTCTGCAATCTCAGAAGCTGCAGTTTATTCTGCTATGGAATCGGAGTGTATCGATTCTTGTTAAGGATGGTGAAAATTCGCTGGGAAGGGGCGCTGTTTTGCATTGTCACAGAAACCGAAACCATAAGCTGAAGTTCGAACTAGTGCATAAACGTTATTTAATATGTCCAAGAGTACATAATGACAAGAGTATGACAAGCGTCACACTCTATGCGGTGAAGGCTAAAACTATGCTGTGCTCGCTATCGGCTGACCCCCCCCCACGAATTGACCCCCTCTCACACCGCCCCTAAATGGGTACTTAGTCCCAAACGAGGGTCGCTCACTCGCTTAGCATGTTTTTCACATGCAAGTCTTAAACATACACGCTTAAACCCCCTCCTCTAATTGGGCACTTGTTAATTTCAGCGTGTAATTATGCAAAGCAGTGAGCGACCCCCGTTTGGGGCATATAGGGGCGGTGTGAGAGGAGGTCAATTCGTGGGGGGGTCAGCCGACAGCGCGCATGGCATAGTTTTGACCTTCACTGCATAGAGTGTGACGCTTGTCGTACTCTTATCATTATGTACTCTTGATATGTCTAAAAGCAGATGCATGCGTGAGACAGGCCATGGCTCGGTAGATTCTTTACCCTTTCACAGACATGTTAGAAAATGGTTGGTTTCATTTAATAATGTGAACATGTTCGCCAGAAAATGGATATTGTGATTTCAACATTATCTGCAGTCCTCTAACACAAGTCAGAGAAAATTATTATTCATTAGTTTTTGCAGGCAGGGAACATCTTTTTGCATAAACATCAAGCTTTGACATTACCTTGATTATATTATCATTTTCAGTGTTATCTATTCATTGTACTATTTTGAAGCGATCATCTTTTCGAATAACATTAGTGCTCTGACATTAACTAGATGATATATTCTGATTCTCAGTGTTTGCGTTGATTGAACTATTTTCATCCTATTTGCTTGCTTTATCCAGGCGCAGCTGTTCAAAATTACAATGTGAACATTAACGTTGCATGAACCAATTAACCAACTAACAATATGAACCAACTTTATAAAGGAAAAGTTAGTAACAGGTAACCGTGTGTCGGCAGGTTTGTTTTGGTCTTATTGCTTTTAATAAATACAGTCTAGTGCAATTCCGAGTCGAAGAGCTGGGGTGAGGCAGCTTTTTGAGTTGACGGTGCAGACATTCCAAAAAACGTTTCTGACGGTTACAGAAGAGAACCATGAAGCATGATGTTTCTTTGAATAAAGACTTGTTGTCAGCTTAGACATGAAAGTTACACATACTCGATTTGGCTATTTGCAAGAGATCTGAAGCAAGCACCGATAAGAGATGAGAGTAAGACCAAATCTGCCAACCCAGAGGAAAGTTGGTCTGCTTTGGAAAAGATGAAATTTATAGAAAGTCGATCAAACATCTTTGGAAAGTCATAGTTGCGCTACAACTACGGACAGACTAGATAGCTTGTTTCGCAAAAGTTGAAAGTTGAGGTACAAGTTTTGAAGTTTAGAGAAGGTTGAATGTCATTAATCGCTGGTCTATTCGGCTATAAGCTATTAAAATGTGATGCAATTGTTTGTTGACTTTTCCAATTGCCAAATTACCAACTTTCCTAATGAAAAATTCTTTCCTGTTATCCAAGACTACCAGGACCCACGTGAAATGCTTTAGACATATGATTAACACGTATCTTGTGACTTGACTTGTGTAGTACCTGTTTCTTGGGCAGGATTTGTGAGTTCCAAATTACGAATTCGTTTATTATTAACTATAAAATTAAATCCACGGCTGAATCATATTTAACAAATAGTTTAAACTTTTGATGTTTACTAAATATTTTTCATTAAACAAGATTAAAATAAATCTAAACAATTTAATTTTACCAAATATATACAAGTTTATGCACCTCTATGCATATAAATTATAATTTCCCTCCATTTCCCAATTTCAGCTCAGTGTAATTTTCCGTTCCATTCCTATGCTCTGGGAAGTCTGAACAATTGATTGAAACGACAATCCATGTGGTATTGAGCTGACCAATAATAACGTATATGACAACTTGGAATAAACCTTCCAAACTCTAGCAAAACTTGGTTCGAGCTTGAAATGTGTATAGATATCAATAAAACTCTGTGCCCTTTCCATGACCATAAAGATTATACCTAGCGCTGGTCTTTCAGGCAAATTATTTGGGACATTAACGTAAACAATAGTTTTTAACGTTTTTCTACAGACTATGAACTCCATTCAAGAGGACGGATCTTTGAAAATTGCATTACTTAGGAACAATGGTGGATATAAACCTTTTCAGTGCGATATGCGGTACTTGTTAACTGGGTATAAACATTGCGAAGTTCCTCCAAGCGAGATGGCCCAATGCTTTCGTTCAATGGCCGAACTTTTACAAAAGACAATCGCAATAACAATTGTCAATGACGCGGATGATTTGACTGCAACAGTATCTAACGGCACAGTCGATATTACCATTCCTAATACAGAAATACGACTTTACGACACAATACAGTCAGTTCCTTTGCCGCTCGAGGACGATGTTTATGGATTCCTCATAAATCCTGCACCGGAAAATTTGGTCATATATTTATTGATGCCGTTTAAACCACTTGTATGGTTCCTGGTGCTATTATGTTATACAATTTTGTGGCGTCTTTGGATGCACTCTCAAAAATCTTCATTCTTTTGCAGTACTGACATAATAATGCTATTAATTAGTTTTAGTAGCATCCTTCCTGCACTTTACACTGATGCATTGATAGATACTTTACATCCGAAGCCAAGATTTCCCCGTTGCATTTATCGTGAAGAATTAGCTGAAGTATTGCGGCAAGAAAATTATCAGATATTACAAGTGTTTGAAAATTAACCTGCAACTTTGTTCTGGCATGCCAACACAGAATTAAAGACTGCCTTGAGACAGGCTACTATCTCCGTGTATGATCCTTTTCGATTACTGTCTCATTATTCCATAGAAGGAACAATAATGACGCCAACGTTGTTTTCATTTCTGAGAGATGATCTTCATTGGGTCAAAACCTTAGGTTGGATGCCAGTTGCCATGTGCGATAGTCCGGCAGCAGAGATGAAACCGGGTCACTATGTACTGACCCGGTGACCCGGTGACCCGGTCGACCCCTGACCCGGTGACCCGGTGACCCGGTGACCCGGTATTTTCGAAAATTCAGATTTAAGCTTCCAAAAATAACAAATACTTTATTGGAGTGCGGTGAGCGTTTTTTTACCATTTTGGACATTTTTGACGAGTAAAATATCAAGTTGGGCAAAAGTTTTGCTTTTCTTGAAGTAGTAGCATTGAAAAGTGAATATTGTAAGTAAGCCGGAAAAGATCAAAACGATTTGCACAAGTGATAGACTGTTATATTGACTAATCTGGGCAAATGTAATTGTAGTATATATGTTGGAGTTGTGAGGCGAATGAATATCTTGCCAGCTTTTTGAATCAAACAAATTGGAACAAAATACTTTGCCAAAGTCATAACATCATCTAATTCTAATCATAGGGTTTATCATTAGCACTTTTCTCTGTTTTATCATATATTTTAGTAAAATATTTCATTTATTTGTATGATTGAAGTTTCACTCAGCGGAAATTTTTTTTGAAATATTTTTCGTATGGCTAGGATTCAGAGAATGTGAAATAAAAGCATTCACAATTGGTTCCTGAGGATATGTAGTAAGCCATAACAATTGCAAAAAATCAAAAGTAAAACTCAGAATCTGTAAACCTTGTTTTGCTGAGAATTTCCTTCTTACCGAGATTTGAAACCCACAGGCTGACCTCTCCCTCCAAAAATAATAGCAGCAGTGATAAATCACTTTTTACAGTAGACGGAGCATGGAGAATTTTGGATTTTAAAATAAAGATTTCAGACTCTCAGGGCCCATAGTTTTCATATTCTAGTCAAGATTCAACGCAATCATTGTAGTTTCAAACCTAGATATAAGCTTGACAGGACATTGCAAATATTATGAGGACACTACTACAGCGACAAGCATTTAAAACCGACACGACTAAGTTATGAATATTTACATTGCTAATTTTTGAATAATTGTTGAAGTTTTCAGTTGGCAAAAATTCGTAAAACTTTGAAAAATCCTATAACAGCAAAAAAAATTCCTACAATCAAAAATACCGGGTCAAGACCGGGTCAGAGCTCCTGACCCGGTGACCCGGTGACCCGGTCCATATAGTGACCCGAACTGACCCGGTGACCCGGTGACCCGGTGACCCGGTTTCATCTCTGTCCGGCAGTATTGAAGAGTTTTGCTGTACCAAAACTGAAAAATAATATACTCAATTCCATTACGAAAGCCACATTCTGGTTCACCGAATATAGACTATACGAAAAAATTCGAAAACAGCACCGAAAACTAGTCAAGCCTATAACAACGTTTGGGGAGCAATTACAGTTATCACAATGCTGGGAACTGCTGAAGATTTTTGTTAAAATTTGGACAGGACTTGTCGCTGTTTTAGTGATTGAAGTTTTCATGTCAAAGTCACAACGGTTTAAAGCGAAAAAGATTTGTGTCATTCATTGAAACCAATTGATACTTGCTAATACTTAGGACAGTTGTGTCAGAAGGCGGTGTGTAGTCCAGGCTAATCGAAAATAACTGTGTCTACCATTAATGGACTGAAGTTTACGCTTCATATTTATTTATTGTTTATAGTAAAATAATTTCAAATGGTAATATAATAAACAAATATGGACATTCCATGTAATCTGTGACGGAATTGTCTTTCATGTGTAATGCGAAGTTTTGAAAGTGTACGCATACCTTCCTAAACTTTCCACCGGTTAGCTAGCACTCTTCAGAGGTATTACGATAGCTAATAATTTCGATCAATCTACATCGTTATGGTTAGTATCGGTGTTATGCTTCTGGGAGATAACCTTGGATTGGGGTTGGATGGCGGTTGCCATGTGCGATAGCCCGCCAGTTTTGAAGAGTTTTGCAGTGCCCAAATCCAAACAATATTTACTCGATTCACTTACAAAAGCGGCATTTTGGTTCACCGAATCTGGTATATATGAAAGAATTCGAAGGCAGCATCGGAAGCTGGCCAAACCTGTAACATCTTTCGGTGAGCAATTACGGTTGTCCCAATGCTGGGGAAGTGCTGAAAATTTTCTTCAAACTGTGGGCAGGTCTTACTAGTATATTTCTAATAGAAATATTTCTATCACGGACTCTTGGCGCCTTGACAATAATGTTCAAAGCCTGGATTATTGAAAACATAACTAAGATTATTTGACAAGTTCTTATTACGTCTTTGGAAAGGTGGAAAGGAAATGTTCCACCAGCCTCGGAAGTAAGTTGAGTTTGTGTATGTCATTTTGTTTTCTGTGTCTTGAAGAATACTCAATCTTCAATCATACTCAGTTATTTATGAAAATTGTAATTTTAGTTTTTAATCAAGTATAGAACGCAGTTAGCATACAGAACTCAATCTACTCAGTTTCAGAGGTTACTTGTTTTGTTTGATACCGCAGCTCAAGGCTAAAACGGCGCTGTTTAAGGAATGATATTCAATGCTTAATGACATAAAGCATGTACCGGCACCTTGAAACGCTTCAGCTTCAGTTTGAGTCGGCTACGTAAATAATTACCTACACTTTTTAGGCACACTTCTGGAGTCACTCAGGGGTTTCATTTCCTCAGCACACAAATATCTGTCAGCAAATGGACATATGGAAACATACCTAGTTCATTTTATTATGTCCCCTAATATATTTGCTTTCAGTCGTCAAACAAAATAGGGACGATTTTGGCTCATTGGACGAGCTGAAGAAAATCCAGCAGGAATATATGGAATTCTCTGCACGTCTGCGTCAGCTTCTGCCACTGATATTTCTCAGTTAACGTTGGCAGTGAAAAGTGAAAACATCTCAGAGCTCATTTAAACTTTAGCCAGTTGAAATCCGTTCGCCAGATGTTGACTGGCATATTTGAGTTGTCATTCCATGGTGTCTGCACACGAGTCAATGTGAAAATATCTCAAAATTGTCGTCGTCGTCGCAAGTGCATATCAAACCATATTTGGTGGCATAACCTTGTGCCAACGATGTGGGATCATATGATCAGTCTAGTTGATAATCCAGGGAAAGAGGGATTTTAGAAGACTTCTCAAAAGATTTTGGCAGCACAAAGTTTGGCAGAACATTTAAGGCTTTGGCTTAGCACGAGCTTGTAAGCATGCAAAAAATCGTAATGTTTGGACAGCCTTAAGTTTTGATGTTTAACAGGCTATGAATACTGTTTCCACTGAAGACGACAACTCCTTGCGAGTTGCTTTAATTAGAAATGACGGTGGCCGCGAGCATTTTTTGTGCGATATGAGGTACCTGCTAACTGGATTTAAAGACTGTAGGTTTCCTCCCAGCGAATTGGCGCAATGCTTTCGGTCTCTTGCACATTTTCTTAAGAAATCTGTCGCAATAACAGTTGTCAGCGACGTTGATGATTTAACGAATACAGTGATGAACGGGTCGGTCGACGTCACCGATCCCAATATTGAAATACTTCCTTACGATGCGATATTATCTGTGCCGGTGCCAATTGCAGATGACTGCTATGGATTTCTTATAAATCCTGTACCGGAAAATTTAGCCATCTACTTGTTAACTCCATTTACACCTCTTGTATGGTTGTTAGTGGTGCTCTGTTACTTAATCCTGTGGCGTCTATGGTTATATTCTCAAAAGAATGTATGTTTCCATAATGTAAAGGTTGTAGTTCTATTGACTAACTTCAGCTACATATTGACCACTTTTTACAGTAACTCCTTAATTGACATTTTACGTCCAAAACCAAGATTTCCTCCGTGTATTCATCGTGTTGATTTAGCAGTGATATTGCAGCAAGAAAGTTACGACATTTTACAAGTATTTGAAAATAGGCCAGCCACAAATTTCTGGCTTTCGGACAAGGAGTTAAAATCCGCACTCTCGCAGGCTAAATCAGCACAGTACAAACCTTGGTTACCTTTGTCGGAATTTTCAAGGCAAGGGACAATAATGACGCCCACGTTGTTCTCTGTTCTGAGAGATGGGCTTTACTGGACTCAATATCTAGGGTGGATGTCGGTTGCAATGTGCGATAGTCCGCCACTTTTTAAGGGTTTTGCCATTCCAAACTCGAAATCGTTTTTGCTCGAACCAATCACAAAAGCAACATTTTGGTTCACCGAAAATGGAATATATGAAAGAATTCGAAGACAGTATCGGAGGCTGGCCAAGCCGGTAACTTCTTTCGGAGAACAATTACATTTGTCGCAATGTTGGGAATTGCTGAAAGTTTTCTTTAAACTTTGGAGTGCTTTTACTGGGGTTTTGGCAATAGAGGTTTTAGTATCCAGAATTAGTAATGTCTTGACAGTTATACTCAACGGCTGGATTATGGATAATGTTTCTATTAACTTTACTTGACAAATTGTTAGGATGTCAATGCTAATACAGTTTTACTACTACTAATATGTACGTTTTTTGAATTCTCTACTGCTAAACAAAAATAGTTCTGGGCTCGAAATAGTTATGGTCCTGCTGTCAACCAAAGTCCCGTATCCTATCGTGCTTTACCATCGTCAAACGTAGTAAGAAAAATTAAATAAAGAGAATTGGTGACTTCTTCATAATGGTCTCAGCATTTCTGAGGTTTTTATTTCAAAATTATCTAAAAGTAATGCCAACTTCATGAATGGCCAATCGGAAATTGCACTTTTGTGTACAGTCCAAGGCTGGACACAGTTCAGAATATGCACTTATCTCAAATTTTGGGCGCACACTGTCAGTGTTATGGGGAGTTCCTTTTACAATCCAGTTGACGGAGTCGGGGTAGACTACCCCCAGATATAAAGGACCCCGTGTTAATGTATGCTCGGGACCCAAAAGTTAGGCTACCTGGATGACGAAATGCTCAGGTACAAATTCAAAAGTGGAACAAAATGCCCGGGAGGAAGCGGAGTCTTGTTCTCAGAAAAGAGCCGAAAAGAGCGAACAACGAAAGAAAAAACGCCCAATCAATACATGTGCTCGGGCGGGGGGGGGGGTTTACCCCCCCCCCAACCTGGAGCTCACCCCCCCAGAATCCGGATTTTTCCAGTTTTTTGGGCAAAAAAACCGGAAAAATCCGATTTTGCGGCGGCATCAGCCCGCCGGTTCACCCGCCCCCCCTCAGAATTTCCCCTCCTGCACATGTCTACGGCAATCATCGCAAAATGATTGCAAGGAATTCAAAATTCTGGAAAACAAACTGATGGGTGGCTTTTTGAGATTTTGCGGGGGCCCACTGTACTCGCCACAGAAACCCCTTGAGTTGAGTTGGTTGGGAAAGGCGTCAAACAAGCCCGCCCCCAAGGCCAAAAAAGATACAATCCCTACCGCCGTCAAGGCAAGGGTTGAGGAAAGCAACGAGAAAGCACGAAATTACATGTCTACTTTGCTTTGCTTCGCCCTAATTTTTTGCTAACTCTGTTAACTGTTAATTTAGCTAACTTTTTCAAGAAATTATGTTAACTTATGCTTATGCTGTGACCTCCCTCGAAAATTAGGGTTCAAGGTACAAGCCCCCTCGAATCGTTTACGAGACAGGTCCTCCCAGGACTAAACCCTGTGTTACAGACGGATACACTCTGAATTCGTGTTCCATCTTCCATCCTAGAAACGATTTGGATATCCCCACGGGGATTGGCTGCTTCAAAATTGGGGTTGGCTACAGAAGTTGAAACTGTTCTTGCTCGTGAACTAACACTGAAACTGAAACGGAAATTAAAGCAATTGATACATGAAACCAAGAGTACATAATATAAGAGTGTGCCACTCGGCACACTCTATTTTATCAGAGCAAAAGCTATGCTCTGCTCGCTAACGGCCCACACTCCCCGCAAATCAGACCCTAGTGACCCCCCCCCCCGCAAATCAGTACCTAGTCGAAACGGGGGTACGCTCACTCGCTCTATGTTTATGTGCTTAAGCTCGAAAACACAAGCAGTGCGTGCGCGAATTTTGTGCCTGCTTCGAGCTTTAGAACACAAACATAGCGCACAAAATTCTTTGAAGTGAAGGGTCTAATTTGCGGAGAGGGGGTGGGCCGTTAGCGAGCAGAGCATAGTTTTTGCTTTGATAACAGACGAGTGTGCCTAGTGGCACACTCTTATATTATGTACTCTTGATGAAACATAGACTGAATTCAACTTCATCTTCACAAATCCTTCAATATTCAACTATAGCTTTAGTTTACGGATTGGGATTCACATTTACTATGTCATGTAATTGATCATTGATACAAAAATTAGGAAAAACCAAGAGACAACGTCAGTGTAAAAGTGGTGCTTATGAGATATTGATTTTCTTCTGATCAGTTCTGGAAATGCACTCGTCAGACGTGCCCTGGTAATCATTGATTGTACTAAATGATCTTCAACTGGAATTTTGGCATCCATCAAAGCCTTAAATCTCATCGTTTTCATGTGGTATCTAAACTTGAACAATTTAGGGTAATAAACCGTGGCTTATTTTATTCAGAATAACCAATCGATAAATTCTAAGGTTATTAGTTATTACTCAAATTAGAATCCAAAATGTGCAGATTTCACAGCACGAAGTATTTTGTTGTAGTGCTCTCTTAGAGCAGATAAGTTTCAAGTCAACTGGAGATTTCACTCCTACATTAAGCCTGCTAACAAGAATTGGTGTATCGCAGTGGTAGAAAGTTTTCATAATTATAAAAATTTGGCTCCTAAAAGGAGCATTATCTCGCTGCTAACATTTAATTTTATAATCCTCTTGCACACTGGCATCAGGAGTCCATAATTCTTCTGTATATAAGAAGAAGAGTAAGCCAATAGAGGGTAGAAAAAATTACTGTAAGCTGATTTCCAAAAACGCCCCCCCCCATTTGAGGGAGGTGGCCAACAGCCAATCTTACCGTTAACTGCACCAATAAACCTTAAAAGTAGATGCGGAATGGCAGATGACGACGTCAGATTTTTGAATAAGATTTCAGTAGTTAACCTTTTCTGATGCTATTCTTAAAGTTTACTGGTGCAGCCCACTGTTCGTCTTTTCTGGCAACCCTCCCCCTCCACAAACGAGGTCGGAACATCTTTTAGAGATTCCCCCTCCTCCCAGCTAGCACCTCCGTTGGTTACTTTATCTCTCCTCTCCACCAAACGGGGGACATCCTTTAGTTACGTACCTCTTACCAAACGCAAGGGATATCGGCTTGTCGGCCCTCCTCCGACAGTTACAAACACTATGTGTTAAAACCAAAATATCATGTGGACGACTAATGCTAATGTCACGGAATTTGAATTTTAAGCCTAAGTTCTCCAAGAGATTCCCAATATTTTAAGTCCTCAGGTTGTAATTTTTTGCTTGCAATAGTTAGCACATAGATATCTGGAAAATGTTGCGATGTGGTTCAAATTTATCTAGTTTTCACGATACACTTGAGATCTTGACTCGATATTGGACAATTGCTACCTTGCGTGCTAAATTCTTAAGATTAAGAATTTGATCTGAAACATCTACAAAATCGACGGCACAAATGTGTTGTAGTCATTCGTGTGCTTGGGGGGGGGTTGGGGGGGGGGGGTGAACCCCCCAGACCTGAGCTCACCCCCCCCCCCAGAATCCGGATTTTTCTGGTAAAAACCGGAAAAATCCGGTTTTTCAGCGGCCTTCGGCCGCCCTTCATCCCCCCCCCCCAAAATTTCCCCTCCTGCACATGTCTGGTTGTAGTGCCCTGAGAACACAGGAAAGCTTTGAAGGTTAAAAACGTTGTTAAAATAAAGAGAATTCCCGTTAGGGGGCATTCAGACTAAAAGTTCCAATATTTCGAAAACTGCCACTAATTTATTCTTGAGGGACCGGTGGCCGTGACTACACAAGGCTATCCAAGTTGACACAGTTCGTCGCGCCGTCTGCCAATCTCAAAATTTATGGTACAACTGCACTAACTTTCTTAGCTAATTTGCATATTGTTGCAAATTCTACGAAATGAATGATTTTGCTTCAACCAAATGGCGGGGTTTCTATTTTCAGTGCTACTGCTTGTAAAAGTGTTGTGAAGATAGCGTGCACTAAAGATAGATATTTCGTGAAGTTAGCACGCATTCCTAAATTATGGAATTATTTGGGAAATGTTCAATTTGACAAACGCTCAGCGTTTTGGTGACTCTTGTCTGAAATCGTCGGTACTTTAGCTAAATTCTCATTAGGTTCACGGAGCAAGTTAGTTGAGATTGGGTTGCGTTTGGAAGCGGTCGGGGGTTTATGCTGTTGCTTAGGTTCCGACTTGGGGCTACCGATTTGTTAATATTTCTTAAATTCCGAGTTATTCTATAGTTTTGTTGGCGCTGTAATTTTGATATTTTACATTTAAAGTCGATGTGAAAATATTCGTTATCTTTTGGTTTTGCATCGTTCGAGTCTTGCTGGCTCATTTGTGAAAGCTGACAGTAAAATTACTTGTTGTTAAATATTCTTTCTTAGGCAGACTTAGGGCATTTTCTATCGGCATCACACACCACACAGTTACCTAGTGATCTAGTCTTATCCTAAATTATAGGTAGTCAACTCGTTTTATTGGAGAGT